>CAKNXH010053699.1:0-34270 GCA_932178445.1 Andricus quercusramuli | reverse complement strand
ATAGTTTCGATGAATTAAAAAGACACAAAAACAAGACCATTTTTCAACAAAAAAAAAGCAATAATGTTAGGCACTATACCCTTCAGATTATGTGGTTCAAATCTTACATTGAACAATTCATCCGTTTAGCGGGATTAATGTCAGAACGAATACATGGGCTAAAAACTAGGCTCGACGAAGCGCCTTAAACGTTGCGTCGGCCATCCTCGTGTAAAGCCGACGCGATTCAGTTTCGTGGGCTATTAGGAGGTTTGGGTTGATTTTTGTTTTCAAGAATGACACCTGAAGGAAAGTCTTCAAATACATGTGATGAAGTCTCGAAATATTTTTTATTATGTCTTTCAGGAACGTATATGGGATTTTAAGATTATGGCAATAAATAATTATCATTTTTAATTTAATGTATCGAATTAATGAAAATAAAATTGATAAAATTTTAAATTATAAAATTAAATTAATTTAAAAAAATTAAATAATTAATTAATTTAATTAAATTTGAAATAATTAATTAAAACAATCAATCAAATTATAATTAAGTTAAATTGATTATAAAATTTTTTATTTTATAAAATTTTCAATTTATTACATTAATCAACTTTTTTAATGTATACTCCCCTCTGATAATTACCTTTCTCTTCATGTTATTTCAGGCTATAATCACAATTTTGGCGATTTTCAGAGAAAAAGCAAAAAAAATTTAACTTGTCCTCATATGCTTTCTTAACATATAAAAACTTTATAAAACCTTCAACGTCTAAAAATATTTATCTGAACATTAAAAAATTTCTTTTTTACAATTTTATTTTTATTGTGGAATAATTGTAATTGGAAATTAATTGCGAATAATTGTAAAGTAAATTTAGCAACATTTATTTAATAAAGAAATATCTCATGATTTGTTAAGGGCAAACAATTTTAAAGGTAAGTCTTTGCAGTACTTTAATAACTAATGAACATATTTTCTGAATATTTTTCTTTGATGCTGCCCTGATAGGGTCAAACATGGTACTAAAAACCGTCGTGAAATTTCAAATAAAAATTGTACTCTGTATTAATCAATTTTGTGAATAAAAATTTTGATACTTTTTAAGAGTATTCCCAAATTTTATTTGAATATGATACACAGTGATTTTTATTTAAAGAATTCTTGTAAATAGTTGGTAATTTTTTTTCTTTTATGATATTTTTGTACCATGTTTGACCTAAGGGAACAGATTTCAGGAATGAAATTATGAAAATATCTCAGTTAGTGTTTGGTTGATAAAAATATTTTTTGTTGACATTTTTATTTGACATATCTGAAATATTGAAAAATTTTGTGAAATTTTGCCAAAAATCTTATATGATGTTTTTTATTTTAAATAATTTTTTTTTATTGAAAGAGCAATTATCACATTTTTAGCTAAGAATTAACCTTTTTTGCCTGAAATTAAACTATTCGGTTGAAAATGTGTTTTTTTTTTGTTCAAATTGAAATTTGACAAATCGGAAATCTTTGAAAATATTTCGAAACTTTTGTCAAGAATCCTATATGAAAACTCTATTGATATAACGTTAAAATCAGCAAGAAAAGTTAAAAAATAAATAGTTATTCGAAATGTTTTTTTTTATTAGAAATTATTTTTCGCCTTAAATTGTAATTGTGTTAAAATTTTTCTTCTTTCTTCATTAAAAAATTTGTTGACTTGAAAATTAATTTATTTGGCTGAAATTTCATTCTTTAAAAGTTGATTTCAACTGTTTTTAATTAAAAATTCGAATTTTCCCATTAAAATAGCAATTATTACATTTTTCGTTGAAAATTCAGCTTTTTTGGTTGATAATTCAACTGTTTAGTTAAAAATAATATTTTTTGTTGGAATATTGCTTTATATTCAGAAACATTCAAAAATCTTCAAAATTTTTTTTTCAAAGGGACAAACAGTGGAAATTGTGGAGGAGTTCTGTTACCTAGGTTTTTGGTTTGAGTCAGGAGGGGGAAACGATTTGCAGGTGAGGAAAAGAATCGAAAGTGCGAGTAAAGTAATGGGCCAAGTATGGGGTATAGGAAAGAGAAGGTTCAAGGACGATTGGAGAATGAGGGTTTGGTTGTTTGATGCGTTGGGTTGGGCGGTGTTGTGTTATGGAGTGGAGGTTTGGGGATGGAAGGAACATAGGAAAGTGGAAAGCATACATGAGAGATTTCTGAGATGGGTAATGGGGGTTAGTTGGAGTTGTCCAGGATACATGATAAGGGAAGAACTAGGAAGGGAAAAAATGGTAACTAGACAAATTAAGAGAGCCTGGAGGTTTGAAGAGAAGCTGAAAAGGGGAGAGGGGAGTAGAATAGCACAAGTATGCTTGGACGAAGTTCGGAACAAGGAGACGAGAGGCAATTGGGGAAATTCAAAATGGGAGGAAGAAAAGAAAAAAATGAGGAGTGTTTGTGATATACAGGAAGGGGTTCTGGATTGGCAGAACATTGAATTAGAGCTATTAGTAAGACAAGGAGAAGAGAGATGGAGAAAGATTATGGATTCGAAGTACAATAGATGGTATATGATGGTCAAAGGGGTGACGGAACCAGAATATTTGCAAAAGATGAAAAAGGAAGACAAATGGAATAGGGTGATACGGTTTAGAATGGGAGAAGGAGTGAGAGCTTGTAGATATTGGTTGGATGAAGAGGAAAATCTGTGCAGAGTATGTGGGTACGAAGTGGAGTCATGGGCACATGTGTTAGAGAGGTGTACAGGAGAGGAAGATGGACAGTTGAGTGTGGATGAATGTGTCAGATGGATTTTGGATGGTAATGGACAGGGAGTGATGTGGATGAAAAAACTGGAAGGAATAAGAGAAAGCAAGAGATCAGGGCAGAGCCAAACGGGTAATCCTGTTTAAAGGAAGCTAACGAGAAAAAATTTTTAATTTTCAAATCAGTCTAAATGAACTTGATGGTAAGAGAAAACGGAAGCCCGGGAAGATCGCTCATTGTCTGTAGTCTAAGAGTAGTTATAATATGGTTGTCATTATGTAAGGCGTTGGATTAGAAAATAAATAGCGGTTAAGGTAGACTAAGGATGAAATGTAAATATATGTACAGGGAGCGGAGGCCGTCGAACCCGTAAAAGGGAGAGTTCAAATATACAAATGACCTAAAGAATGAATAGTTGTTCGAAATTTTTATTTTGCATTAAAAATTGTCTTTTGCGTCTAATTATAATTTGGTTTTAATTTTCTTTTTTTCTTGACTGAAAATCGTTTTTACTTGAAAGTTTATTCGTTTTCTTGAAAATTAATTTTTTCAAGTTAAATTCAACCGTTTATCATTTAAAATAATTTTTTTTTTCGACATAGCAATTATCACATTTTTCGTTGAGAATTACCCTTTTTTGCCTGAAAATAAAACTATTTGGTTGAAAATGTTTTTTTTTTCAAGTTTCAATTTGAAATTATATATTGAAATTATATTTACATAACCTTAAAAAAAGCAAAAAAATTTTTTTTAATAAATACTTATTTGAAATTTTTTTTTTTTTGTATTACAAATTATTTTTTGCCTTAAATTATAATTTGGTTCAAATTATTCTTTTTCCTTAATTGATTTAATCAAAAATTAGAATTTATTCTCATTGAAATAGTCATTTTTACATTTCTTGTTGTAAATTGAGCTTTTTTGGTTGAAAATTCATTTTTTGTTGTTGAAAATTAAACTGTTTAGTTAAAACTTATATTTTTGTTTGAATTTTGATTGCATGCAGAAATATTATAAAATCTTTGAATATTTTCTTTAGAATCTTAGGAAAATTATATTTATACCTACATCCTTCAAAATAAGTAGCCTCAAAAATGAATAGTTATTTAACATTTTTATCTTGTATCAACAATTATTTTTTGCCTTGAATTATAATTTGGTTTTAATTCTTCCTTGACTAAAAATCGATTTTACTTGAAAATTTATTTATTTTGTTGAAAATTCATTTTTTTAAAGTTAAATTTAACGGTTTTCCATTAAAAATAAATTTCTTTTTATTGAAATAGCAATTATCACATGTTTCGTTGAAAATTAACCCTTTTGCCTGAAAATTGGACTATTCGGTTGAAAATTTTTTTTTTCAAATTTTAATTTTAAATATCTGAAATCTTAGAAAATATTTGGAATTTTTTTTAAGAATCTCAGAAAACGTATATTTATATTTATTTTTACAATTTTATTTCAATTGTAAAATAATTTCAATTGGAAAATAATTGTAATTAATTGCAAAATAAATTCAACGAAATTTATTTTATAAAGAAATATCTCATGAGTTTAAAGAGACAAAACAATTTTGAAGGTAATTCTTTTTAATATTTTAATAAGTAATGAACATATGTTTAGAATATTTAGCCTTGATTCTGCCCTAGGGTCAAATATGGTACAAAAACCATCGTAAAATTTTTAATAAAAACTGTACTCTGTATACCTCTATTTTAAAAATTAAAAATTTCAATATTTTTTATAAATATTCCTTAGTTAGTTAAATACTATGAAGGCTTGCCTTTCAAATGATTTTTCCTAAACATAAATCAGATTCAGAAACGCTAAAAAAAAATGCAGAAAGTTCCTGAAATCTATTCTCTAAGGTCAAACATGGTACAAAAATTTCGTAAAATTTAAAGCATGATCAACTATTTACCAGAATTTTACAAATAAAAATCAATGTGTATCATATTGAAATAAAATTTAGGAATATTCATAAAAAGTATTAAAATTTTTAATTTTAAAAATAAATGTATACAGTAGGGTGACCAGAAAAAAACACTTTTGATTTTCTTAGGAGTGAAGGGCAAATAACGGTAGTTTATGCGATTGTAGAATCCAGATTTTTTTATTTTTTATTTTAAACAATATTTAGAGGTGGCCCATTGCCTTTGAAGCTCTTATGTAATTAACGTGGGTAAACTCAACTTTTTTTCATTCAAGATTTTAACCACGAAGTTATCCACTTTTTAATTTGAACTTTCAGTATGTTGTTCTTGAGGTTCTCAGAATCCATATAAAACATTCTTTTAATTAAAAATTCATGAAGAGCATTAATTACGGTTGCTTGAAAAGTGCCATTTTCACTGTTTTCTAATGTTTTCAAAGACTAATAACGGCTCTTATAGTAGATACCTTATACTGAAATTTTAAGAATATTTTCCTGGAAGGTTGAAAATCACATTTTCTGGAAAAGCAGATTAGGAAAAGTATAAATAAGCGTGCAATAATGAAAACAAATCTAAGTAAATTTTTGAAATTTGACAGGTCTACGACTTGAGCTGTTTAATTTTCGGGGCGGAGCGGTCATCAGCTCAGCCATAAAGGTCCATCACAGTGGGTCTTGACACCATAAACTCATAAAGCAGTCCCATTCTCAGCAAGTTTTTTTTAGTCATATTTCCCTTTTTCAGAAAAGTGAATAATAATAATTCAGGGGACTCTAACTAATCCTGTTATATAGTCACATCGATGAAAAGAGCTGGGGTTGCAATTTTACGATCGACTCTTCACTTACCGAAATTGTCAGCTTTTGCGATGACAACTTTCAAAGACGATGGGCCACCTCTAAATATTGTTCAAAATTGAAGAAAACAAAATCTGGCTTCTACAATTGCATAAACTACCATTATTTGCCCTTCACTCATGAGAAAACCAAAAGTGTTTTTTTCTGGTCACCCTAGTATACAGAGTACAGTTTTTATTAAAAATGTTACGATGGTTTTTGTACCATATTTGACCCAAGGGCAGAATCAAAGCAAAATATTCTAAAAATATGCTCACTAGTTATTAAAATACTACAAAGAATTACCTTCAAAATTGTTTTGTCTTTTAAAAATCATGGGATATTTCTTTAAAAAATAAATTTCGTTGAATTTATTTCACAATTGTAATAAAATTGTAAAAATAAATATAGATATCAGTTTTCTAAGATTCTTAAAAAAAAATTCGAAATATTTTCTAAGGTTTCAGATATTTCAAATTAAAATTTGAACAAACAAAAACATTTTCTACCGAATAGTTCAATTTTCAGGCCAAAACTTCAATTTTCAACGAAACATGTGATAATTGCTATTTCAATGAAAAAAATTATTTTTAATGAAAACCCGTTGAATTAAACTTTAAAAAATGAATTTTCAACAAAATAAATAAACTTTCAAGTAAAAACAATTTTTAGTCAAGAAAGAATTACATCCAAATTATAATTAGACGCAAAAGATAATTTTTAATGCAAAATGAAAATTTCGAATAACTATTCATTCTTTAAGTTATTTATATTCAAGGTGATAGGTATATAAATAAAATTTTCCTAAGAGTCTCAAGAAAATTTTCGAAGATTTTTGAATATTTCTGAATGTCAATCAATATTCCAACAAAAAATATGTGTTTGAACGAAACAGTTGAATTTTCAACCAAAAAAGCTGAATTTTCAACGAAAAATGTAATAATTGCTATTTCAATGGTAAAATTCGAATTTTTTAATGAAGAAGAAAGAAAATTTCAACAAAATTATAATTTAAGGCGAAAAATATTTTTGTATACAAAATTAAAAATTTCGAATAACTATTCATTACTTAACTGTTTTTTTTTGTTTATTTTAATTTCTATAAATATAATTTTCATATAGGATTCTTGACCAAATTTCACAAAATTTTTCAATATTTCAGATATGTCAAATAAAAATTTCAACAAAAAATATTGTTATCAACCAAACACTAACTGAGAAATTTTTATAATTTCATTCCTGAAATCTATTCCCTTAGGACAAACATGGTACAAGAATATCATAAATTTAAAAAATGGCCACTATTTACAAGAATTCTTTAAATAAAAATCACTGTGTATCATATTCAAATAAAATTTGGGAATTTTCTATTTATTTTTTTCATTTTTATATGGCTATACAAGTCCGGACACTTGAGTCTGGGACACCCTGTATATCAAGAAGGAATATGAGGTCATGTTAATAATTTTTTTGTTTTCTCTCTTGAAATCCCCAATATTGTGATTATAGCCTAAAATGACTTGAAAAGAAAGGTAATTATTAGAGGTGAGTATACAGTAAAAAAGTTGATTAATTCAATAAATTAAGAATTTTATGAAATTTAAAATTTTATAATTAATTTAATTCAATTCCAATTTAATTAATTAAATTAATTAATTAATTCAATTTTTATTCAATTTTATAAAATTTTATAATTAATTTAATTCAATCAATTTGATTAATTAATTTAATTAATTTAATTTTATAATTTAAAATTTTATCAATTTTATTTTCATTAATTCTATACATTAAATTAAAAATGATAATTATTTAATATCATTTGAACTTTGCAATATTTGAAATGGATGAGCCCGAGCCACGAGTTCGTGCTCGTACATTTTCGGCTTGACACGAGGATGGCCGACGCAACGCGTAACAGAGTCTTCTCACCGACACGCTACGTTTGCATGTGTTTCTCCCAGATGGGAACGTCGTGGGGGCCGAAAAATCCCACGTTCTGGAGCCTCTGAGCTAAACTGTCATGGAAAACTTTTTCAGATCTGTTAGGAGAAACGGCACCATAAGTGCAATTTTGTGAGTGCGCAAGCGCAATGTGTCCTCTTCTCACGCACACGAAAAAAGCGAGTGAGACGGTTGTTCTCCGTTTAAGAAAGTAGTAAATATACGAGATAGATGTTGGTGCGTAGAAGTAAACTTCTTCCACCAAAAGTTGTTGATTTTATCTGGCCCTGGCGTGGAAAAATTATTAGTCTAGCGATAACTTTCTTCACTTCTTCAGCAGTAATTAGTGGACACTCTTCCTCTGGACCTTGTAACCTTTGCCTTTGGCAAAAGTAACGAAAGAGTGATATATCAGAAGCGTCTTCATTTAGCTGATAAGTATCTCCATATACTTGCTCCCAGAAGACTTGAATCTCTTCTCGACTAGGCGGATTTTTAACTACACATGACGCTTTATTGAACACACGGGAAGGATTAGTAGAAAACGTGGAATTTTCCTGAATCCACTTAACTCGCCGTTCAAGGCGCTGTTTCGCTGTTGAAAGAGATCTTATTTTTTGCGTCCAGTGCTGCTTGATGGTTGACAGTTTACACTTGTTCAGCGTGTGATTTACTTTCCTCAAGTTTCGAGCAAGTGCCCTAACTTTTGGAGTGAACTATTTATTTGATGTTATGTAGCTAATCACGCAATGAACGTTTGATGCATGTCGTCTCGCTGTTTTAATTTTGAACTGAAGCTGTGCAATACGCTCGCGTGTCTTACTCAGACGTACCGAAGTATCGTTACTTCTATCGTCGCTAAGCAGAGAGACCGCCTTCTCGTAAACTACACAGTTCAGATTCCAGAGATTAACATCTTCCGAGAGCAAATCGGGAAGAGTAGTATTAGCTTCAGCTAATTTGTCCATCCTAAGGAAGACTTTTTGGTGGATAGATCTCCTATTTCTCATGTTAGCATTATCGGCTATCTGCAAAGGTGGTCTTGCTGGAACGGGTGGAATGTTCGCTGGAGGATGTTGCTGCTCTTCTTGTTGATAAAGAGCTTCATGTCCGTTTTTTCGCAAAACGGATACCTGATCTCTTAAATACTGAGGCGTTTTATGAGCATATTCCGGGTGCATATTGACCCATCGGTCATGTAACCTCTTCATGAATCCTCTCCGCGCCGGTGAGCTTCTTTGCCAACAGGTAAGAAGGTCCCTCCTGAGTTGGTCCGACCATTTAAGTCGATGTTCTCGCGTTTGTCCAGGGCCATTGCCCGGTCGTCGCCTCGGTTCGTTCCTATTGCCACACCAGACTGAACCATGGCCTCCATCCGAGAGAGGCCTATTGTGGGTGGCACTGCGCGATACTGGAGCCGTCACCGCATAATTCGTTGCATTGGGGAGTTAGTTCAAAGCAACGTGGCTGACTGCAAGAACCGGAGCTATCGGGGGATGGGGTCGCCACCTCCCTACGCCTAAATTAAATTATCTATTATTATTAATTATTATTATTAAATTTAAAAAAATGAGGAAACTCCTTTTTCTCTCAGGCTGAAGATGGTTACAGCCCAACATTTCGAAGGCATTTTTTGGTTAGAGTTGGATTTTTTGTTTGTTTGTTTGAATATTATGCACGGGGTTGTCCCGGTATATATTATCAGTCACGGATGCATTATTATAATGCAATCAAGTGACCTGATAAGAGCGTGTGCCCTGACATATTGGGCAAAGCCTGGTTTTTACCCCATCATTCACGTACTGGGTTGCAGTCAAGTGCATGATGGGGGGACCTACAGCTTAAGGTGGGTTCCGAACCACCAGAACCTCGGTAAAAGTACATAGAAAAATTTCAAGAGGTACCGGCTCAGAGATCGAACCCCGGACCTCTGAGGTGACGTCCGAGCGTCCAACCAACAGAGCCACAAAGGCTCCTTTTTCCTTACTTAATTACATTTCTTAAAAATTACATTAATTACATTTCCTTCTTTCCTTTTTTATTAAATTATTTTTTTTTCAAACTTTTTCTCGGGTGAACCCGGCTTTTCGTCATAGCCATGGACTAAGTCAAGTGACTGATGAGATGAGGATGTTATAAGTTATTTTAATACGATGTTTGAAATCATTAACGATGATGTTGTAGGTACAAAATTAGGAACATGGCGTAGTTTGCAGTTTGTCTTTGCCACAGTTATCCTTACGCAGCGGCCGTAAGTGTTGAAGGTGACAACAGTCGCCTCTGGATGCTTTCTTAGAGCTACTATGTATCACGCCATGGGTTCTTAGTCACTAGCTTCCTGATGGTCTAGGAAGTTTCTTACAATGCGACAGGTATTTAATAAAACCGCCTTTTGAGCTGCCGCCAGTACCCTACTGACTCCTAAATGTTCAAGATGTTCAGTGCATCTTGCGCGCACATTGCATGTAGCCGAAATCACAATAGGATGAATAGATGCATGTTTCACATTCCTCCATATTGCCTTTACTTCATGCCTTAGCTCGCTATACTTATGAATCTTGGTTGTATAGGTTGCCTGCAAATTTCGGTTAAGCGGACAAGCAATGTCGATGATGTAGACTCTTCCACCTTTTTTCTCTCGCATCACGATGTCAGGTCGATTGGCTCGGATGTAATGATCCGTCTGGATAGTCACATCCCAATATAAGATGTAATCTTCATTTTCTAAAACGGACATTGGAATTTATCTATAGAAAGGCACCCATTCTGTTAAGAGTCCTAGGTTTAGAGCAAGTTTTTGATGTACAATGCCCGCCACATCATTATGTCTGTGCGTATATTCTCTTTGAGCCATTACGCGACAACCATCTATAATGTGCTCGATGGATTTGTTGGTATCTCCACATAATCGGCACCGGTCAACCACGTCTTGGTGTAACACGTGTTTGCGATAATTCTTGGTGCTGACAACCCTATCCTGAATCGCAATGACGAATCCTTCCGTTTCTGGATAAAGCACTCCCTTTCTCAGCCAAATATTGGATGCCTCACTATCCACTTCATATTGATCTAACGTTTTGGGGTGTTCGCCGTCGATGGCTTTCTGTCTCCATTGCGTTTCTAATTCCTCTATGGTTTCTGCCCTGATATGCAAAGCCTCCTCTGAGGACAAACTCAAGGGCGTGTAGTCAAGATCGGATTTACAGATGGTTATAGATGATTCTTCTTGAAAACGTAAATTCAAATATTGTTAAATAAAATTGCTGAAGTTGTGAACTATTATGAACAATTAATTAATAATAACATAAATATAAATAAATATTGAGTTTCTCTACAATCATGTGTCTTTATTGTGTTGAAACCACTTTTCACGACTTTTGATTTTAATCAAAATAAATCAACGGAAGAATTAACTTTAACAACCAATGGCAGGCAAGCTGAGAATTCTACAGGAGAAGAAATTCGATTTCAGCGCTGGCGGTCATTACAATTGGCGCAGTCGGTAGGACATTTCCATTGTGCCGTACGAAAAGTGGGTCACTGGACCAGAATTCAAAGGGCCTAGCCGGTTAAGCATGTAAAATCTGCCCCCGCACGTATCAAGTTCAAATTTACGTCATAGTTTCATGCCCATGTGAAGTATAATTTGGCCCAATGATAACCTTAAAATTGCATTTTTGAGTGACTTATAGAGGGGGAAAGAAAATTCAAAAATGTGATTTTTCTCGAAAACGACTCAACCGATTTTGATGAAGAAAATATATGTTACATACATCAATGACAGTAACGCAAAATAAATATGAAAAAATTTTGATGAAAAATATGACAAAAAAAAATTTTTGAATTTTTCAAAATTTTTTTTTTATGTGATATTTTGGAGATACACCTACAATTTTTTCTCAAAAATATCTTCATATTATCAGCTTTAACATATATTTTTGCTGAATTTTTCGTGGAGGTATAACATGGGTAAAAAAAATAAAAACCATGCATGCAGCGCTACGCTCATACGGCACCCTCCCACACGGCTGCGGAATGCTATACCATCAAGCGGCTCAATCTATTTTTATGAAAAAAGTGTCATCAATATCAACGAGACCATTGAAAAAAAATTTTGTTGAAAAATACATATCTTCATTTTCTCGCAGGTAAATCCTTACGTTATCTGCTTTAACATATATTTTTTCCAATTTTTTTGTGGCGGTATATATCATGACTGAAAAAAATCACATACGCAGCGCTGGCCAGTGCTGCAAAGGACTGAAATCGAGAAAAAAGACAAAAATTACACAGACTTACAATTACTTGCTGTTGTGTGAAGCTGAAAAACAGAAGACGATCATATAGACTGTCATTTATTTTTGTGTTTTATATAAGACATTGCGTAGGTGATGCTTAGGCATCATTTGATTCAAGATTGCAAAACAGTGAAGACAGTAAACGTGTGCTTGTATTGTAATTGTTCACGATATAGTAGCATTCAGTGTAATTGAACCTATTTCATCTTTCATTTGTATGAAGTTGAGGAAAAAAAGACGATCCCTTCAGACTGTCACTTGTTTCTGAGTTTCACATCAAAAACGTAGGATCGCTTAGACATTATTTGACTGCGACTTCAAGAAGTTGAGAGCAGTAAACATGAACGTAAAGTGTGCTGGCTGCGACATGTTTTTAAATAAAACAAAAGGTAAGAAGAAATTGGTAAAAAATATTGATGAAGCAAATGCTTTTTCTCTTTCTCTAGAAAGAACAATATCTGTCGCTGATACTTTGTGTCATAAGTGTCGTCTTTCTATTTATAAGATAAAAAAGCCGGATCAAGATTCTGAATCAGTAACAGAACAAATTCTTTCCTCTGAATCGACTTCCAAAGATCCAACTTTCCATGTTAAATTAAAATTAGAGAAAGCTATCTTGAAGGAAGAATCCGTTGAAATGCCGATTCAGAGGACTGTTTCGACGCATAAATGCTGTTGCATTTGTTTTTCCAAGGAAAATCTGACTGTAATTTCAAAAGAAGCTCGAATGCAATCGTATATTGAAAAGAAAATATACATACCAGCTGGAAACCGGTGTTGTCGAACACATATGGTAAAAAATAGAATTTATAACGAAGATCTTGGTCTTTTGAAGGTCCACTCTAATACCACGAGATTTAGTGCATCAGAACTGAGCGAAATGATGGAAACTCTTTCCATCAAATGTGATTCTACATTATTCGACAAAACCGGTGAGTTTAGCATATCCGAAAAACAGATCAAAGTTTTTACGGGATTAACTTGGGAAAATCTTGTAGAGATAAAGGATATGATGATCTCATTAAGAAATAGTCAGTCCCGTTCAGTGATACAAGCTCTGGTTGTATTTCTTTTTAAGCTACGCACAGGGAACTCCAATAAATTGATTGCTTCCATTTTGCAGTTAGAAAATGAACAATCTGTCTCAGAATATTCAACCAGCATAATCAAATCTTTTGAAAAAGACGTTTTGCCATTTCGCTTTGGCTTGAGTGCCCTTAATAGGGATGATCTTATTAAAAATCATACCACTGAAATAGCAAAAGCATTGTTTGATATTCATAACAAGTTATTCTTAATTTGTGACGGTACATATGCACGACATCAAAAAAGTACTAACAATGAATATCAAAGGAAATCCTTTTCAGGACAGAAAAAAGTACCGCTGTGTAAACCCTTTACTATCTGCACAACTGATGGATACGTGTTGGACATGCTTGGTCCATACCTTGCTAACCAAAATGATGCAGTAATTTTGAAAGATATCATAGAAGATCCAAATGGTTTATGCAAGCTTCTGAAAGATGATGATATTTTTGTTCTCGATCGCGGGTTCCGAGATATAATAGATGACTTAGAGAAAAAAAACTTTAAGGTATTAATGCCTGCTTTGAAAGGTCAAAGAAAACAATTGACGACCGAAGAATCCAATCAATCTCGCTTTGTCACTAAGATTCGCTGGGCAGTTGAATCAGTTCACGGTGTGCTCAAACAAAAATATCGTCTTCTTGACCATAAACTCGATAACAAGCTGATACCAAAAGTTGGAATATATTTGAAAATTGCGTCGTTTTTGAATAACACTTTTGGGAAAAGGCTAGAATCGGATGTAGATACTTTTGACGAAATTGTACAGAGAATGCATGCTCAAAAAGACACCAAAAATACTTTGGCTATTGAGGCGGAAGAAAAGGGATGGTTACGCCGAAAACTTCCTTTTCAAATTATGATGTGCGATGACCTTTTGGATTTTCCGGAAATGACCGAAAGAGATTTGAAGATTCTATTCACTGGATCATACCAACTTTCTCAAGCGGTGTCATATTTGGCAGAAATGCTGGACAAAGATGGCAAACTGAACATTGAGTATGCTAAAGATGAGAAAAATGTACTCAAATTAAAAGTGCAATCCAGACATGTTTCTCGCACAACATATAGATGTTTCTTAAGATACAAACCTCACAGCGTTGGAGTTTCTGGTCTAACAGATTACGCTTGCGAGTGTGCGAATGGTAGACGAACTGTGGGTTGCTGTTCGCACATTGCTGCTATAGTATATTGTTTATCCCATGCAAAATATCTATCTAGAATTATTAAACCAGCTGAAATACTGAGCGATGTATTCAAAAAAAATCACTTTACTCCAGTGATTGAAGATGATAGCGAGGAAGATTAAAACCCCAGTGATAAAGAGTTCATGTGAGAGGCGCGAGGGGACTCACAATTATAAAGCACCCCGATTTGTGAGAGGCGAGGGGACTCACAAGAATAAAGCACCCCGATTTGTGAGAGGCGAGGGGACTCACAATAATAAAGCACCCCGATTTGTGAGAGGCGAGGGGACTCACATTAAAAAAGCACCCTGATAAGGAGTTTTAAAACGTACTGCAACCGCCTCGTGGTAAACTCTGGAAACTATGATTTATGTAGGCTAACTGCAGACGTCCTTTGTAGCACTGGCCAGCGCTACGTGTGTGGTTCTTTTAGTCATGATATACCGCCACAAAAAAATTGGAAAAAATATATGTTAAAGCAGATAACGTAAGGATTTTCCTGCGAGAAAATGAAGATATGTATTTTTCAACAAAATTTTTTTGCAATGGTCTCGTTGATATTGATGACACTTTTTTCATAAAAATAGATTGAGCCGCTTGATGGTATAGCATTCCGCAGCCGTGTGGGAGGGTGCCGTATGAGCGTAGCGCTGCATGCATGGTTTTTATTTTTTTTACCCATGTTATACCTCCACGAAAAATTCAGCAAAAATATATGTTAAAGCTGATAATCTGAAGATATTTTTGAGAAAAAATTGTAGGTGTATCTCCAAAATATCACATAAAAAAAAATTTTGAAAAATCCAAAAATTTTTTTTTTGTCATATTTTTCATCAAAATTTTTTCATATTTTTTTTTTGCGTCACTCTCATTGATGTATATAACATATATTTTGTTCATCAAAATCGGTTGAGTGGTTTTCGAGAAAAATCACTTTTTTGAATTTTCTTTCCCCCTCCATAAGTCACTCAAAAATGCAATTTTAAGGTTATCATTGGGCCAAATTATACTTCACATGGGCATGAAACTATGACGTAAATTTGAACTTGATACGTGCGGGGGCAGATTTTACATGCTTAACCGGCTAGGCCCTTTGAAGCTCAAGGTCACTGTCTTACCAAAACTGGATTTTTCCATGATCATTAAAATTGAGACTGCTGAAATGAAATGTCGCTAACCATCGGGGAAATAGAATTAATCAACCTAATCTTGGATTCAGCTTCTTAAATTTGGCAACCATCGGCATGTATCAGTTTTGAAGACCGCTGGGAAATTTATTTTCCTACCAGCATTGGAATACTCAAGTTCGTCGAACCTGCCAATTTCAACCCGGATAGTGACCTCAGTGACTTCGATTACAAATTACGAGCCTGAATTCCAACTTTGTAAAATCAAAGTCAAGGAGAATCATTATGAGGTTCAATTGGAACTTCAACAAAATAGACAAGCGATCTTCCACATGGAAAAGGAAAACGTTTCCACTCTTTAAACGAGGAATTGATAATAATTTTCTCGAACAGTCAGATTTTTCTGTGCATTTCGGATAACCTGGGGATGGAATTATAGTAGTTCCTGGTCCCGAAAGTGTGAATGAAATCTGACAGAGGAAGGGACTGAAGGATGTCTGGTCTCCCCGGCTAGGAACTCACTGGAAAATCGTACGTCATTCGATAACTGAACTCAATGGGAAAAATATGTCAGTTAAAATGTTTATTGAACATTGTCAAGCCGCTAAATCTTTAATAAATTTGAGAGAATTGCCATATCTGACCCTCTTAATTAAAACAAAAATTACTGGTGAAGCTAGAATTCACATTCAGGATATATTTGGAACTGACCTGGATGGAATTTTAAAAATATTAAATCAGCTTTATTCCCTACAGGAAGAAGTCAGTCAATTAGCTCAGGAACTATCGATCGTTATGAAAAAATCAAATGAAACTATCTCAGAATACTTGGCTCGAGTCAGTCAAAAAATAAAGCTTTTAGTAAATAATTCTACCGCAGAAGACATTAATATAACTATGCCAGTTGTCGAATTGGAGGAGTGCACTGTTATCCCTTCGTCGTCAAGTTATACAGAGGAAAACAAGAATAGGAACAAAAAAATACAAAGTGCCCGCTTTCCCAAGTTGTTAAAATTATTTGATTTTTCTGAGTTGAACCAAGAAGAGAAAGATAATCTCCTTCCTATCCTTTTCGAGAATGTAGACCAATTTTATTTACCTGGTGATAGACTTAGTGCTACTCATGTTACTACACACAAGATTATCACCACAGATCTCACTCCTGTCTATACCAAGCAATACCGATATCCCAAAATCCAAAAAGAAGAAATCGCTAGACAAACTAAGCAACTTCTTGAAACAGGGATTATAAGACCTTTAGTTTCACCACATAATTCCCCTTTATGGATAGTCCCCAAAAAGGCTGATGCAGAGGGTAACAGGAAATGGAGGATGGTGATTGACTGTAGGTCATTGAATGAACGAACAATCGTAGATGCCGAATATAACTGATATTTTAGACCAATTAGGCGGAGCGCAATATTTTTCAGTTATGGATTTAGCGTCGGGATTCCATCAGATTCCAATGAACGCTGATTCCATTGAAAACAGCTTTTACCACGCCTTACGATCACCTGGAATTCACTAGAATGCCTTTTGGATTGAAAAATGCACCCGCAACTTTCCAAAGGGTCATGAATCAGGTTCGGAGTGGATTACAGGATCACATAATTACGCGAGAAGGAGTAAAACTCGACCCACGTAAAATTAGCGCTGTCAAAGAATTTCCAGTACCAAAAACCAAGAAAAATATTAAACAGTTCTTAGGGTTAATAGGATATTACATAAAATTCATCCCTAATTTTGCTAAGATTGCAAAACCATTGACATACTTACTTAAAGATAAAATCCGTTTTATTTTTACAGACACTGAACAAAGAGCTTTCGAAATTTTAAGGGACATAAATTGTTCAGAACCCATCCTCCAGTATCCTGACTTTGCTAAGCCTTTTCTCTTAACAACAGATGCTTCCAATTATGCTGTAGCTGGAGTACTTATCGAGGGTGAAATTGGCAAAAATTTGCCAATAGCCTTCGCTTCGAGAACTTTGAACAAGGCTGAGTTGAATTATTCTACAATTGAGAAAGAATTGTTAGCAGCTGTTTTCTGTATCCGTCATTTTAGGCCTTGTCTATATGGAAGGCGTTTCACTTTTGTAACAGACCACCGACCCCTGGTGTGGCTTTTAACTTAAAGGACTCTGTTTCTAGACTCGGGAGGTGGAAGGTCAAGCTGGGCGAGTTTAACTTTGTGGTCGTGTATAAACCTGGAAAAATAAATAGTAACGCAGATGCATTTTCAAGAAATCCTATCGGCAAGTTGAAAGACTTTCAACCTCTTGAACTGATTGACGAGAAACTTGTTCCGATAACTGCAGATCGCGAACATGTCTTCTGTATCTCAGCTCAAACAGAAAGAGAAACGAATCTAGTTGCCGAAGAGGTAAATTGGACTGAAACCCTTTGTCGAATTTTTAGAGAAAATGAGATTCTGGAATCTCTGGATGGTACTAGCCAAGAAAAATCAGGTGTCTGTGGTTCAGGCGTGGTGTCTGAGGGCTGTGTGCCCGGAGGCTGTGTGCCTGAAAAAAGAATCTTAATTGATTCTGATGCGGGACCTATTGTGCCCGGAGGCTGTGTGCCTGAAAAAAGAATCTTAATTGATTCTGACGCGGGACCTATTGTGCCCGGAGGCTGTGTGCCTGAAAAAAGAATCTTAATTGATTCTGATCCGGGACCTATTGTGCCCGGAGGCTGTGTGGCTGAAAAAAGAATCTTAATTGATTCTGATGTGGGATCTATTGTGCCTGTAGGCTGTGTGCCTGAGAAGAGAATCTTAATTGATTCCGATAAGGGATCTATTGTGCCTGTAGGCTGTGTGACTGGAAAGAGGATCTTGGATCCAGGTGAGAGACTCCAGAATGATATCAGAATAGCTCAAGTTTTTACTTTAATTGAGACCTGTATTATTTACAGCAAGGATAAGTTATGGATGGGGAAGGGACCAATAGTCCATTTCGCCTCGCTTGACGGATCCTTACAGTCTGAAATTAATGATGAATTGATCAGGGTCGGATTGTTTCCACCTGAAGATTTGCGTGCTGGGGTTGTCAAGCTTGCTTCAATAAAAGAGGAAGGTATGTTTTCAGTTTGGTGATTAAGAATCAACAAGATGAACAGTTGCTCATAAAAAACTTATCAGCCTCTGTTCTTGCTCTGAGGAAAGCCATGGAGACCCTGGGTGTGACCAGTGTAAAAATCTCCAAAATAGGAAATACTCTCCCAGAATTAAGCTTGACCACCTTTGAGCAAATTATTAGACAACATTTTAAGGGATCAGGTCTAACCGCAATGATTTGTACTGGCGAAATAATTATTGCTGATGAAAATGAAAGGGAGGGAATAATTAAAGAGTTCCACGAGTCAATTGCGGGAGGACATAAAGGAACCTCTAATACTTATTGGGCTATTAAATCCAATTTCTATTGGGAAAATATGAAAGAAAATTGCAAACGAATTGTTGGACAATGTAAAAATTGTCAAAGAAATAAGTTAGTTCGGAGGGGAACTCGCATGCCGATGATCATAACAGATACTCCCACGGAACCGTTTGAAAAAATCCAGATAGATTTAGTGGGACCACTTCCCGCTACCCCCAAAGGAAATACTCACATCTTGACTATTCAGTGCAATTTCTCTAAGTATTCGGATGCACTTGCCCTCAAAGATACCGACTCTGTTACAATTGCTCGTGTACTCGCCGAGGAATTCATTGCCAGGTATGGGGCCCCCAAAACTATTCAAACGGACCAGAGACGAAACTAAATCAGTAGGGTAATCAAAACACTTTGACGAATCTTTAAAATCCACAAAGCCTTGATTCGCTGTGTTTTCCTACATCAATGTTTACGAATCCACCGGATATGCTCCTTATACGTTGGTGTTCGGGAAAGAGGCTTATTTTCCCACTAGTTTTCCATCTGGACTTCCAGACTGCACCTATTGCGATCACTTGAAAGAATTCTTCTCGAAGTTGGATAACATCCATTCTCAGGCTCTTGAAAGGCTCCAGATTGCTAAAGAAAAGGCAAAACAATATTACGATAAAAAATCTAACCATAAATTCTTTAAAGAAGGAGCTCAAGTATATGTAAAAAAGGAGGTTCGAGAAAATAAGAAATTCAGCCCTTATTTCTATGGTCCATTCATCATAAAAAAATTGTTAGGGGACAGGAATGCTCTTATCGAAATTAGACCAAATTACACTAAGGTGATTCATTTTGATAGGCTGAAACTTTGCGCTTACGCTTGTAATGATGGATAAAAAGTAATTCAAGTACAGCTATCGAATGAGAATTTCTGCATTTTCTTAATCACCCCAAAAGATATGTAAAAACATATAATCAAAAATGGAATACCTATTATTAGTAGTTCAAGATACTTATATTAATTTTGAATAAAATTGATTAATTTAGTGAATTCGTTAATTAAATTACCAAGCTAAACAAAACAAAAGGTTCAATCAAATTAAAATAATTTTTTTAAATTGATTGAATGTTTAATTAGATTTTATTATTTTAAAGGAATATGAATAAATAATTTTGTATTCTTATATTGAATTCAATTAATAAATAATCGGAAAATAAATTAAAACTAAATAATAATTATTTAACAAGCATACGAACCATTAGTTGAAATTCAAGTAGTCAAGTAGTTAGGATGATAATTAAATATTAAATATACTTAACTGATAATATTCCTTAAAAATGCGGCATGAAAATGCGTCTTCTCAAATTATAAATTGATTTATTACTGAAATCACAAAAGATAAATTAATGTTCTAACATCGATCGAGATATTGATTCAGATCGATAGGAATTGGCCCTAATTTAAATAATACGCCCCTAAGAATCTATGGCCCTTATGAACGTGTCAAAGGGAATCATTTCCAGCTCAAGTGCCCCATAGGCAATCTGAGCGAATTCAAAACAACACGTTTTTGATCCAATCTCTTCAGGAATCATTTTAATTTTCGAAATTAAATCCATAATATTTTAAAACGGATAATCTAAAATTGATCTATTGAAGGATATCAATAAAAATGGAATTGAGTAGAATTTTGAGGATTGTTACCGAACCCGTAAGAAATTTCTTTTTTTTCTTCGAATTTTTATTATTACAATCCGTTGCTTCAATATTATAAGAAAACGGAAGCTCAGAATAATATTACAAATGAGTTTAGTTCTGAATGTCTTTTCTCTGACAGGAATTATTTTTAGAAATTTTGAAAACATATTTCCCTTGTCCTCTTATTGAAATTTGGTTACAATTCATCATTGCGAATAAATTCACCCCCCCCCCCCCCCCTGTTATTTCAAATTAATCAATATATATGTTACCGGCAAAGTCCGAAGTGCCGGCACACCGCAGTCTGCCTAGGCCCTCCGCGAATTGCCTGAGCGGTGTCAGGCAAAGTCCGAAGTAGCACTTTCACTTCGGACTCTGCCTAGGCAAATCGCGAAGTGCCCGACAGGCGCAGGCAAAGTCCGGAGTAAGTAAAACCTTTGGGGCTTACTTTTTCCGCTGCACAGTGCGCTGGCTCGGGAATTTACAATTCAAAATAGTCTAAAAGAGCACAATTCAAATAAAATTAGGGCTGCAAAAGGACTAAAGCGGCAAGCGGAAAAATTGTTATCATTGTCCAACAAAAAATTTGGTAAAATTGATGTAGGTTCTTCTGTCAAAGTTCCGATTCCCAGCGTTGATCGAAGTAAAGGAGATTTCCGAAATATAATTGGAGTAGTAATGGAAGAAACGAAAGAAGGGTATTATAAAGTTGGTAGCAACAAAGGAATTATAAATAGCTTATTTTCCAGAAATCAAATCGATGTATGCAAAGAAAATTTTTTAGATATTAGTGAAGTGCCTACTGAACCTATATCTTTGCGTACTACAAATAATAAAGAATCACTCTTCGGAGGTCAGGGCTACGTTAGATGCAACTGTACACAAAAATGCAATACAAATACTTGTAAATGCAAAAAACTAAAAATCTTGTGTAATTCCAAATGTCATTCGTCCACTACTTGTTGCAATAAATAAAATGAATCGTTCATTCAACTCGTACATATAGTCTTTTATTAAACTAAATTACCCCACTTCCACTGATATTTATTCAAATTTTAAGTCTGACATTTTTCCATAAAATTTTTTATTCTCTATTTCACTGAATATATAAATTTTTACTCTTTATTTGCATATATACTTTTGCTAAGTATGGTCTAGAAAAAAACTCAGTGAGAAAAAGCACGAAGTGGGTGTTTTGTTAAACAAACTTGTTATCAACAACTGAAATGTTCAATTATATAAATCTTCAAATACTTTTTAAAAAATGATACTATGGTTTAGTGAAAAATAAAAAATCTGTCTTTGAGTGAAATAGCCAAACTGAACATTTTAAATGTTAATAACAAATTTGTTAAACGAAACACCTATTACTGGCTCTATTTACTGAAAAGTTAAGAAAAAATTACAGTATATCTTTTATGATAGAAAACATTTTACACGTATACGGAATCATTTTCCATCAAATAAATCAACAATAAACAATTATTGTTATTGACAACCTAATTATTACAAATAATAGACTCGTGACTTGTATGGAATTCATAGTCTGTAAATTAGTTTTGAATAAAGTAACTAAATAAAAGGGCAGTGGGAGAGAGTCGAGAGAAAAATTTTCCATTAGTTACGAAACTAATACGACATTGGAAGGCAATTTTGTTTTGAAGTGTAAGTGCTAAGAACTAGATTTTAAAAATGATATTCGGTGTCTAAAAGCTCTCAATAATTAAAATCATTGTTGTTATAAACCATTTAAAAACCAGATATTCAATCAAAGTTATTATATTATTATATCAAATTATTTTTATTATTATTATTGTTGACAATTGATGTCCCAGGCTTAAGATGGTTACAGCCCAATATGTCGAAGGCATTTTTGGTTAATCTTGGATTTTTTTATTTTTTTGAATAATTATTATATTATTTCATTAATAATAATATTAATAATAATGAAAGAATTAATTTATAATAATTCATTATTAACTTAATTATATTAATAATTATTGTATAATGTTGTATTATTATTGTATTATTATATTATTTTTATTAATAATCTAATTATTACAAATAATCGACTAAAGAACAATAAAAATATTAAAAATGAATGATTTATGTTTTCTAAGTACATCTAAGTTAAATATGATACATATCGAGATTATTTTTTATTTTCTTTAGAAAAAAAAACTTGCGTTCAATAAATAATTAAACTGAAACAAAAATTGATAAATATACTCTATAAGCTTTCTTACAAATTTACTGGTGATCATTTCTAAATAAAAAAAAAACGTTTAAATCCATTCACAATTGCGACCTTTAAACTATTTTGAATTGTAAATTCCCGAGCCAGCGCACTGTGCAGCGGAAAAAGTAAGCCCCAAAGGTTTTACTTACTCCGGACTTTGCCTGCGCCTGTCGGGCACTTCGCGATTTGCCTAGGCAGAGTCCGAAGTGAAAGTGCTACTTCGGACTTTGCCTGACACCGCTCAGGCAATTCGCAGAGGGCCTAGGCAGACTGCGGTGTGCCGGCACTTCGGACTTTGCCGGTAACACACATATATATATATTCATTCGTTGAGAATTGACCCTTGTAGGCTCAATATTGCATTACTTAGTCAAGAGTTGAAAATTACACTTAATTGATTGTAGATTTATAATTTTAGTTCAAGATGTATCTCTTGGGTTTAAGGTGTAACTATTTTATTGCAAATATATGTATATATATATATATATATATTTTTTTTTTTAATTATTTTAATTGCATAAATTTATTCATCATGTATTGATGGTTGGAATTCTGAGCTGAAGTTTAAATTGATAAGATTTATTTTATGCGGAATTTAATATAATAAAAAATTAGCACGCGACTAGTGAATATTAAAGTAATTATATAACATTAAAATTATTCCAGCCTCAACCCTTCAAACACACAGAAGGAGCAATCTTTTGTCAAAGGGCGAACGGAATCTGGGAAATTAATTGTAACAATTGTGGCGAGGAAACAGATCCTCCTCTATTTCCAGAGGAAGAATTAAAAAGAACACACGTTCACTTGCTAATGTTAGATTACTTCGCTGTCCCAAAGGGGTGCTACACTTGTGGACAACCGGTCTTGAAGGTGCAAGATGTGTCAGGTTGCGAGTTCAGCCTGGAAATTATCAAAAGGAACAAAGAGTTTAATCAGCCGTCCCTAACAGTGCGCTGGGTAGATGTAGATTTGAAGGGAAAAACCAAGGGTGACAATAAAGACAATAAAGAAGAAATTATTAATTCCGAGTTTGAGAATATCTTCGACATTGATTCCTCAGAGGCCGAGCAGTTTCGAGCTCGAAATATGGATATTTCCAGTGATGAGGGCAGTGAGGTGAATTCTCCAGAATCGGTCTCTAGGGGAGTCTCTCCCCACTCAGTTAGCCTTTCACGGGACTCGGATGGCCCGAATTAGTTATTATCTAACCCTAGAAAAGGTGGAAATGTCAGTTCTCTTATCTTTTCTTTTGTTTTAAACTTTGCATGATTTGCAAATATATACATGTATGTATGTATATATGTGTGCATGTGTATTCTGATGTGTATTCTGATGTGTATGTGCCCTCGTGAAAAGAAAGACCAACTTTAGATCACAGTATAGGCAGGTATATTCTTGTCCCGGCAGTTTGAACCCCCAATACCCCATCATTATTAGGCTCATCACGAGTCATAGATTGTAAAGGGGGCGCTCTTTCTTGTAAGTTTCAACAGAAAGAGATGACGAGATGGAGGGAGGGCCAGAGTTCCATAAATATAACGGCAACTGGTTGAAGCCTTCTAGATCTCGTAAATAATAATAAATCATCCCAGGTTCTTTGGGACTTTTAGGTATCGCTAGTCTGTTGATACAGACAGATATCCTTATTTAACAGAGAGAGTGGTGTCTATTTCAATGCCCTAAAATTGATGCAGGTATAGGCTGAAAGGTACAAAACCAGAAAAAGACCAAACGTGGTTTGAAACTGGTCTGAATGTGATCTAAAGTTGGTCTTTCTTTTCACGAGGGTGTGCTTTCATGTGAATGTGTATTTGCATGAGAATGTGTGTCTTCGTGTTTGTGTATATCTTTATAAATAATAATCGCTGTATAATTGGATAAAATAATAAATTTTTATTATTAAATTTTGGTTTCGTCTCTATCTAGTTTAAGGGCATGTGACACAGCCAAATACCTACATTACCGACCTCACTTTTTCAATTTTCCGAATCTTTTTTTTTAATCCAAGAACTTTTTATGTAAATAAAATATCGGGCTGAAACTTTGGTAAATGTATGAGAAGACAATAAACTACGTTTACGTACCTTATTTGAGAAAGAACTTTGCAAAAAATTATTTTTGAAGAAATTAAAACTGGGTGCATTTTTTGAACCTAAGAACTTTTTTCATAAGTAAAATATCGGCTTCAAACTTTGAGAAATGCTAGAGCCGACAGTAAAGTACGTTTACGTACATTATTTGAGTGTAAAAGATGCAAAAAGAAAAATTCCAACTAAATGTCAACTCCGGTTCCGGTTGGCAGTTCGGTCGGTATTTGCGATGGGCACGACAATGCGAAGTCTGGCGGCCACTAATCGAGGCTCCATCAGCTGGCTCGTCTACATCTGAAATATGGGGTCCACGCTGTCAAAGATTGATGATGCGGTGTTCTTACAATAATATCTTTTGAAAGTTGTGTCCAGCATAAAAGTTGAGTGAAATATGTTATTTCAATGTTGAATTATGTAAGTATTGAAATCGCTATTGGCCTCGCTCAGTGGCCGCCATACTTCGTATTTTCGTGCTCATCGCGAATACCGACCGAACTGGCAAGCGTTGTTGACATTTAGTTGGAATTTTTGCTTTTTGCATATTTTATACTCAAATGATGTACATACACGTACTTCACTGTCGGCTCTTGCATTTCTCAAAGTTTGAAGCCGATATTTCGCTTATAAGAAAAGTTCTTAGGTTCAAAAAATGCACCCAGTTTTAATTTCTTCGAGAATAATTTTTTGCGAAATTCCTCATCGAATTAAGTACGTGAACGTAGTTTATTGTCTTCTTATACATTCTCCAAAGTTTCAGCCCGATATTTTATTTACAAAAAAAGTTCTTAGATTCAACAAAAAATTTGGAAAATTCAAAAAGTGAGGTCGGTAATGTAGGTATTTGGCTGTGTCACATGCCCTTAAATGAGTATTAGCCATGGGCATAGGAAGGTAGGCGACTAGGCTTGTCGTTGCGGGGTGGAGTAGTTCAGAGGAGAAGGCCGCCATCTTAGCGTGTTACAAATATATATATATATATATATATATATATATATATATATATATATATATTTATATATATTCTGGGAAATCGGCGACTCTCAGAGTATACAGCCTTATCCTTGCATGCGGGGCTCTACAAGGATGGACGAACCCTTTCCCTAGCTGCTCGTTGGAACAACAATGACAACACTAAACATAGTTGTAGTAAGTGCGGTTCAAAACAATCGAACGCGCAGGGCTCCCGACAATGGGTCGGACAACAATGCCGACTACCCTACAGTTGGGGGAGCCAATCAAGACGGAGTCAATGCGATTGACCGGCGGAATCTTGTTACTTTTAAGTGGACGGATCGACGGTTCGCGCGCGAACTGCGGATCCGTCATCACACAATCAACAAATCAAAGCTAATGACCATCAGACAGCATATTGTTGACAGAATACGAATACTATCTAACGCTAGAAGAAGTCTAGAGCGGAGAGAGAGGTGGGTCAGAGAAAATCAACAATTTTCATCTGATCCATCTAAACTCTTCCAAGACCCTCCAATTACTGTCGACCATCCGCCCAAACCAGAGGAGGTCGAAGCATTTTGGAGAGAAGTCTACGAGGTCCAGCATCCACTTCAAGAAGATTCAAAGAACATAAATAGCTTCAAGGAGCTGTGCAATGCCCTCATAACACCTGAGGAAGAATGCCCACCTATCACTACCGAGGAGGTGAAAAACGTATTAAGAGGCACGAAGAACTTTCCCGCTCCGGGACCAGATGGTATCAAGACCTTCTGGTGGAAGAAGTTTCCTTCAACCCACCAGCATCTGGCCCGAATTTTCACCCCATATATAAAGTCGGAAGAGCCTATTCCGGAGTCGTTGGTGGAAGGGCGCACAGTGCTCCTGCCTAAGACGGGCAACTTAGCTGACCCTAAGAATTACAGGCCAATAACTTGTCTGAACACACTGTATAAGATCTTCACAGCCATCCTAAATGATAGGATTCTTCGGACAATTGAAGCTGTGTGGCGAGAGATGTATGAACAACGTGGCTCGAAGAAAGGCGTAGCAGGATGTCGGGAGAACCTCCTCATCGATAGATGTGTCTGTAAAGATGCAGCATCCTATCAACGATCTCTATCGATGGCCTGGATAGATTACCGAAAAGCTTTTGATTCAACCTCCCATAGACTTATCATCTGTCTGTTGGAAAGCTTGAAGGAACAGTTAGTGAAACAGTTTTGACCAATGAGGTGCCTACACAAGCTCTAGCAGTCACCTCATTGGTCAAAACTATTCAACTATTCTACTAATCTACCTTGATTGGACAGCGCCCTCAATCCCCTCGCCTAAGTTTGGGAGGACGCGCCTAGTCCCCTACCTTCCTATGTCCATGGTATTAGCTTTTAACATACTTACTTCTATTTAACTCTTACAAGTTCAGGGTCAAAGTCCTTTCTTTTATATTCAATTTTTTTCTTTCACGTATTAGTTTTCTTTAACTAGATGAATTTGGAGAGGACCATTCTTTTAAAGTTATCACTTTGCTCGTAAAAATGTCAGTAAAAACAACAATTCGGCACAATGACAACTTTTATAAATCAGGATCATGGACATGGCTAAGCATGATCCAACCCACTTAGGGTACTGTATTAGACAGGAATATGCAACCGCCATATTGGTTCCTGGACAGTTGGCGGGAAACAATGCGATAAGCATGTCTTATGTTTTAGTTAAAATTAAGCTTAGAATATAATATAGAAATGGTTTGCTGTAGTGCTACGTTTTGTAAGAACAGAAGCGAAGATGATTTTAAACTTTATCGTTTTCCACTAGGACAAAGCGAAAGGCTAAAAATATGGATTGAAAATTGTAGACGCGATGAATGGGAACCGAATTGTAATTCGAGATTAAGGGAGGTAAGTACTCTTATTTATCATTAAAACAATTTAATTTAAATATCTGGGGTCTGAAGCTCATGGTTATATGCCATGAAATTGCCTGTGAGAATTTTTTGGTACGTTAAAGCGAAATAAGATCCAGAAGAAAGTGAGGCTAGGAACCCGTTTTTCTACAGCACGACACGCACGTTCACCACGCAACTAAAGAAGACGGATGATATGAAATATAAATAACTAACATAATAAACTTTTGGAAAATTATTGTACTAATGTTTGAACTGTAGTCTATTATTATTTTATTATTTGTTATTATTTATCTAATAAATCATATGATTATAATTTTAGCGTCAGCCTTTTCGCAAACTGAGAGTGAAATTAAGTTTAAACTTGCAGTGAAAACACCAAACTCAAAAAACGGCTTTACACAAAATGTGATCTAGAGCTTAAGTTTCAGAGAACTAAGAAAACAATGATATTAAAGTATAATATTACACTAGTTGTATTGCACATTCATCATTTGATTACCAAACTTCCATGTTTCGAATCTCATTATTATATCATCATCGTGATTATGAAGAGTTTTCACGAGAAAGACTGTAGGGCACTGCGACAGGCACTGATCATTGAAAGCTGAACATTAAACAAAGTATTTTTTTTTGTTTTTAATTCAATAAAAACATTTTTCACTATATGCATGTAATTTTATATTCATTCCGAATTCCATAAAATTTCGAATCAATAGTTAAAACCTATGTGTTATGTGTAACTAGAATAATTTCCCATTTTTTATTTTCAATTGATCATTATATTATAATGATTAAAAACATTTATCTTCCTAATAATATTATTATCTTGAAATATTACAGCTAAATTTAATTTAATTTCGTTACACATTACTATTTAATTAGGTTCTATAACCAAAATACATCTCTTAAAAATACGATATCAAGATAGCGATTTTGAATTTCGCGGGGAACCAAAATGGCAGCTTGCATATTCCCATCTAATAAAGTACCTTAGTCCGCCCACCCTGTCACAAACCTCAAACCCACCTAACCTCATCTTCCACACAAAGCTGTCTTGATTCCCAAAAATATCCTCACCCCTAGTGCTCCCAATCTTGCTCCCCAACCGCACTGCGCATGCGTCGCGCTGAATATCTGATTGGCTGCATAGTGCGCGCTTATTTAAAATGTTTAAAATATGCAAATTAATGTTAAACAAATAGTAATTAGAAAATGAGTAAAAATACATTTTTCATTGCAAAATAAACTTTCCCAGTCATAGATATAATAATAATTTGATTTTACTGCTGAAACCTTTCTTCGATGCCCGAAGGAATAATGCATTTTCAGCAGTGAAATCAAATAATTATTATATTTATGACCACGAAAGTATATTTTGCAATGAAAAACGTATTTTAATGCATTTTTTAATTATTATTCGTTTAAAACCATTAATTTGCATATTTTCAACATTTAAAATAAGCGCGCGCTATGCAGTCAATTAGAAATTCGGCGCGGCGCATGCGCAGGTTGGTTGAGGAGCAATATTGGTAGCACTGCTCACCCCCTTGTCAATCTTTCAATCTCTCAACCAATCCCTCACAAACGAACCCCTGTACACACATCCACAATCCACTCAGCACCAAATTTCACCACATTTATCAGAAAAACTCAGCACCAAATTTCACCACTACCACACACTTTCACGCGTAAAAATTAATTTCTTTGCTTGAATATTAAACTATTTTATTTAATTTTCTTTGTTTGTTATATAATAATTTTTTTAACTAAAAGCTTAAGTATATACTACACTTTTCAGTTAAAAACTGTATTTTTTTCAGTTGAAAACTTGTTTTTTCTTTAGAAAATTATTCTTGTTTGAAAATTCGTCAATTTTTGTTAAAATCTAATTTCTTTGGGTGAAAATGTAAATATTCAGTTAAAACTTCGTTTTTTATGTTAAATATTAATCAAATGAAAATTTAAGTATTCCATTTTGGGTTGCAAATTTATGTTTTTTATTTGAAAAATCAACCATTTGGTTTATAATTCAGGTCTTTTTAATGAAAATTCGTCTCTTTTCATTGAAAATTAATCTTTTTGGTTGAAAAATAATTTTTTGGTTGAAAATTTGTTGCTAAAAGTTTATCTTTTTCGTCTGAAAATCCAAATATGGTTGGAAATTGATGTATTTTGTTCACATTCATCTCTTTTGGTGGAATATTATTATCCTTGTTGAAAAACTGTTGATAATTTACCAATTTTATTGAAAATTCCTTTTTTTTTTGTTTGCAAATTAATTTTTTTAACTGAATATTTAACTGTTCCATTTTTTTAATCTATCTTTTTTAGTTAAAAATTATTTCTTTCCTTGAAAAAATGTTTTTTTTGTTGAAAATTATTTTTTTGACTATAATACCATTTTTAGTTGAAAATTCAATAGTGTTGTTATTTATTTGGTTGAAAATTGAAATATTTTGTTGAAACTTCGTTTTTTGTTGTTGTTGAAATTGATTTCTTTACTGAAAATTTAACTATTCATTTTTGGTTTAAAAATGATCTTTTTTTGAGTTGAAAATTTATGTATTTTTTGAAAATTCTTAGTATTCGGTAGAATATTATTGTTTTTGGTTTTAAATTCTTTTCTTTGGTGAAAAATCAAACTATTTTTTTTTAAATTAATTTATGAACTATAGTGGTCTTTACTGTATATATATTTATTATACTCTCTCCCTTTCACGGGTTTGAGAGTCTTAAAAAAAACCATTACACAGCTTCTCCTCACAACCATCTCACCCTAAATTAACCTACTGCGGAAACGGAAGCCCTACATTCACAAAAGCTCTCTTTACCCTAACTGTCATACTGTCCAATTAAAAGTTCCTAAACTCAGCTTATTGTCTACCTCCTTTCCCTTTCTTCTCTCTTTTCTCCTTACCTCTCACCTCCTAATCTGTCCAAAAACAAACATTTTTCCTTCCTTCCCGCTTTTCACTCCTAGATGCACATCACATCTTATCCCACTCCAAAACTAAACATTTTTCCTTCCTTCCCGCACTTCACTCCCAGGTGTACATCAAATCTTATCCCATACTTCGCTCCATTCCCCTTCCACACATACTCTCACCATGACTACCAACCACCTTGCTTTGCTTTTCACTTTAACTTTTTCACCATTCTCTGCTTCTTCCTTCTCTTCTTTTCCTAGTGGTCCTCTTCTTTCTTCTCTAGCCGAATCACCTCCATTCTGCCTTCCTTCTCCTTTCATTTCCAAATTGTCTCCCCTACTTTTGCTTTCATATATTTTTACTGCACCGCGGCGCCTGCCCGTTCCAGCCTCTCCTTCTCTCTTCGAAGCCAATCTTCCACCAACTCCTCTCTCTCTGTCCAAACTTCCTCAATCCACATTCCAGAGTTTTTGAGTTTACCCCTAGCTTCCAGTAGCTCCGTTTTATTCTCCATCGACTTTAGCTTGAGCATTACTCCCCCATCAATCTTGCATGTGTGCTCAACTCTTGCCACCCTCTGTGTCCATGCCGCCAGGCTCCCCACTACGCTCACTATCTCGCATTCGTCTCCGCTGATCCCCAGCACCTTTAAGTTTCTCCTTCTCGTCGCTCTGTCCTCCCTCTCTACGACCCACTCTTCCTTCGTCAAAGCCCTTGGCGCTTTCTTCCAGGTACTCTCATTTTCCTCCGTCTGGCAACAAGCATCTTTAACTTTTGTCTCACTTCCCCTTGTAGACTGCTCTCCCTCTTTCCTTGGCTCTGCTAAGTTCTTCTTCTCCATAACTCATTCGATCTTCTCATTGAGCTCCTGGATGCTTATACGCATCTTCACCATCTCCTCCATTAAAATATCCCTTTCTCTCTTGTTCTGGAGGTTCTCTCGCTCCCTGACTTTCTCCCATTCCACTTTTATCACCTCCCACCAAGCCTCCATCTTCCTTTTCCTTTTCTCTCCGTCACCACTCATCTCGCTGTTCGGCTGTTGCTAACAACACTGGCTGTCTGCACACTTTCTCACTCTTCCTGTCCGCTGCGACTTCTCTTTCCCTCTCTCTTCTTCTCCACCGCTTCAAACACCACTGTAGTCAAACTACCTTCTCGTCACAGCTGACGCTCTCTCTCTCTCTCTCCACGCAAGCCCTCAGCGCCTCTTCTCCTTGTCCTTCCGGTTCGACCCCTAACCTCCAAATTGACACGTGCTAATTTTCACTTTGCTCCTTACACCTTCTCCATGGATTCCACATCTACACATTCACTTCCACATTTTTCCTACCACTTCATCTCCTTTTTCTTCACTTCACTAGTACTCTACTACTCTCATTACCGTCTTTTTCATGCCACAATGCCTCATCGATCTCACGAACGTCCACTCGTGTCCATACCCGAACCGGAAGTCATAGTGGTCTTTACTGAAAAAGCTCCTATAAACAATTAAGAACAATGATCCCGCACTGATGTTACACGGTTACCACGCTCTGTGTGGCCACCAGAGGCTCCAGAACGTGGGATTTTTCGGCCCCCAGCACGTTCCCAACTGGGAAAAACACATGCAAACGTAGTGTGTCGGTGAGAAGGCTCTGTTAAGCGTTGCGTCGGCCATCCTCGTGTAAAGCCGAAGACGCACGAGCACGAACCCGTGGCAGCGTGGCTCGGTTTGTGTTGATTTTTGATTTCCAGATTCCAGAATGATTTTAAGATTATGGTAAAAAATCATTATTATTTTTAATTTAGTGTGTCCAATTAATGAAAATAAAATTGATAAAATTTCAAATTATAAGATTAAATTAATTAAAAATGATAAATAAAAATTGAAATAATTAATTAATTTAATCAATTAAATTAGAATTAAATTAATTATAAAATTTTTAATTTTATAAAATTTTCAATTTATTACATTGATCAACTTTTTTAATGTATACTCACCTCTGACAATTACCTTTCTTTTCATGTTATTTTAGGCTATAATCACAATTTTGGGGATTTCAAGAGAATTCTGAATATTTTTCTTTGATGCTGCGCCCTGATAGGGTCAAACATGGTTAAAAAACCGTCGTGAAATTTCAAATAAAAACTGTACTCTGTATAAATTAATTTTGAACATGAAAAATATTGATACGTTTTATGAGTATTTCCCAAATTTTATTTGAATATGATACACAGTGATTTTTATGAAAAAATTCTTGTAAATAGATGGTAATTTTGAATTTTATGATATTTTTGTACCATATTTGACCTAAGGGAACAGATTTCAGGAATGAAATTATAAAAATATCTCAGTTAGTGTTTGGTTGATAAAAATATTTTTTGCTGACATTTTTATTTTACATATCCGAAATCTGGAAAAATGTTGTGAAATTTTGCCAAGAACCCTATATGAAAATTATATGTATAGAAATTACAACAAGCAAAAAAACAGTTAATTGATGAATAGTTATTCGAAATATTTTAGTTTGTGTACAACAATATTTTTCGCCTTCTTCATTCTTCTTCATTAAAAAATTTAGTGACTTGAAAATTCATTTATTTGGTTGAAATTTCATTCTTCAAAAGTTGATTTCAACTGTTTTTAATTAAAAATTCGAATTTTCCCATTGAAATAGCAATTATTACAGTTTTCGTGAAAAATTCAGCTTTTTTGGTTGAAAATTCAACTGTTTAGTTAAAACTCATATTTTTTGTTGGAATATTGCTTTATATTCAGAAATATTCTAAGACCTTCGAAAATTTGTTTAAGACCCTCAGGAAAATTATATTTATACCCATAACCTTAAATATAAATAACTTAAAGAATGAATAGTTCTTCGAAACTATCATTTCGCATTACAAATTGTCTTTTGCATCAAATTATAATTTGGTTGTAATATTCTTTTTTTCTTGACTAAAAATCGTTTTTACTTGAAAGTTTATTCGTTTTCTTTCAAATTAATTTTTTCAAGTTAAATTCAACCGTTTATTATTTCAAAATAATTTGTTTTGGCATAGCAATTATCACATTTTTCGTTGAGAATTCCCTTTTTTGTCTGAAAATAAAACTATTTTGTTGAAAATGTTTTTTTTTCAAGTTTTAATATGAAATATTTGAAGTGTTAGAAAATATTTTGGAATTTTTGTCAAGAATCCTATATAAAAATTATATTTATATAACCTTAAAATGAGCAAATTTTTTTTTCTTATAAATACTTATTTGAAATTTTGTATTTGTATTAAAAATTATTTTTTGCCATAAATTATAATTTGGTTCAAATTATTCTTTTTTCTCAACTGTTTTAATCAAAAATTAGAATTTGTTCTTATTGAAATAGTCATTATTACATTTTTTTTGTAAATTGAGCTTATTTGGTTGGAAATTTGATTGACATGCAGAAATATTATAAAATATTTAAAAATTTTCTTTGAAAATATTTCGCAATTTTCTATTTTATACCATTAAGCCGTTTCCCTTTCGGCGAGCCTCTAGGGGTAGGCGTGACACTACCCGATTCGGGTAGTGTTTCTAGGTGGACAGTTTCTTGTAGTAAATAACTACAAGTGTGGGCTCATTACACCCACGACCGCCAACAGCAACGCAGTAGTATTATTCTCGAACGGTCACCCATCCAAGTACTACCCGCGCCCATCACTGCTTCACTTCAGTGATCTAACGGGAACTGGTGTTTCCAGCGTGGTATGGCCGTTGCCATATCTTATGAAATTCTTTGAAATCTCATGCAATTCCTTGAAATCTTTTAAAATACACTATATTCTTTAAAATACTTTTGATTTATTATTCATTTGTTATTATTTATTATTTATTATTCATCATTTATTATTTATTATTCATTATTCATTATTTATTGTTTATTATTTATTATTTATTATTTATTATTTATTATTTATTATTT
>CAKNXH010053698.1:0-35580 GCA_932178445.1 Andricus quercusramuli | reverse complement strand
GGGGGGGGGGGTGAAAATCGCCGGGGAATTGCGTTACGTAATTTATGACTGGCCCCTTACCAAATTAGAAATATTAAAAATGGAACCGTTCTAACAAAAAGGAAACAAATTTCATAATTTTTAATCAATTATAACTTGAAAGTCTCTGATCGCAAAGTTGAATTGACTTTTAAGTTAAATTTTGTTCGTTGAAAAGCCACTGCTTTTATTTTACAACTGATATTTTAATGGAGCGGGCTACGAGATCGAAACAATGTTCTGTTATCGAACCGGATCCTCGTCATCAGCGCCGGCCGGCTACCGCCTAACGATTATGCAATTTCAAGAGGCTGTATAGTGCACAATGTTTGTTTCGAGAAGTTGGAGGCGTCACGATCCACGTAACTGACAAAAAGGAATGCGATCCTGAAGACGTTCACTTTTTATTAGGGTCAATTCTGGCTCTGCTCAGTTGAGAATTCTAATGATGTTACTATTACTATTACCGCTACAATGTGTTAGTAAATAATCAATATATTTCGAAAAATCATTACAATAAAATTGTTTTTATTTACAATAAGGAAATAACAGTATTAATTAATTTCATCATTTATGATTACTTTAGGCCTAATCGCTCTCATCAATTATCATTAGTGCCAACTCTAAACTTTTTTAAAATTACTTAATCATATTCTACTTATGTTAATATCACCCAAAACTTGTTTGCAAAAAATAACGCAATATTTAATAAATTTCTGAAACTAAAAACTTGCATTTCTAAAGCCGCTGATTTATAATGGAAAGTATTCAAGTTTCTATTGCAAAATGGAAGAAAAAGATTTAATTTGTGAAATAACATAAAAAGTCGCCGACTTTAATTATTTGACTATTAGAATTTTGCTTGTATGTCCCACTTTTTTCAGAACTTTCGATTTCTTCATATCTTTGATCGGCCTATACAGTATACATTATTAAATGGATGATACCAATTAATTGAAAACGTAGTAAAGAAGACAGTAATTATTTGCTGGTATTGAATTTTGACACCAAGATCTTATGATTTGATATAGTAGCAGTTGTAGATTATTTCCCATATTTCTATAGGGATACCGAAAGATCCTTAGTCAACGCACACCAAAATTCGACGAATTCGATAGCCGCCCTTTCCAGTTATTACATAGATTCAAATTTTATTTAAACAGTTTTGAAAACAAAATCGTCCAGAATTCTTTGTTTTTTGACGAAATAATTTTTTTTCAATAAGTGATATAGAATATTATATAAGATGAATTGAATGCCATATCGCAAGCCTTTTCTACTTCCACGGATATGAGCAACAGGTTTTACCCAAGCAGTGTCGATCAGGTAGTCCTTGACACTGTTCGGGTTTAGAAATGATTGCACTCGATCCGTATATGATATCATGAGAAAATCCCGAAATGCATCCGCATTCTACATGCACATTTGCGAAATATCTACTGGGAAGAGTGACAACGCTGAAATTAATCGAATCATTTGAGCGCAGACCGAACAAAATTGTGATTTGGCTTCTGTTTGATTTTGAAAATTAAAAAAATCCATGGGTCAACACAGTAATGACCAACTATGACTATTACCGTAAGCTCCGATGGGAGTCAACCTAAAAAGTGCACTTACCGGTTTTTTTATTCACATTTCCGTGATGCGTAAATATTAAAATGTCTCTATCATGTATAAATGTAATCTTCAATATTTAAGCCCCACGCTTTCATGTTTAATCACCTTATTATTATTTTTATTTTTTAATTCAATTTTAATTTTACATGCGTACATATCCACATAGTAAGTCAAATAAAAAACTGTAAAAACTCATTGGAGCCGTTGTTGAAAATATTCAATTTTATTTTATTGAATATTATTGGTTTAAATGCTTTATTTTAGCACCTGAAAATAGGCATTATGTTAAACATTTTGCGATAACCTAATTCTTTAAACAAATTTCAGGTGCATCCTAATATTCCTACTGCTTAGATATGCTCTACGAAAATTAAAGTGAATAACACAGAAAAAACTAAGTGTAATATTCGCCCGGATTTCGGGGTAAAGATTACCTACAAAAAAATTAACCCACGTGGGTAGTCTTCGCCCTGACATCTCGGGTATTTTGTGGGCTCACCCACGCTGTGAGGGTAATTGGCACTGTTCACCACGAAGGCCTGTGGGTAACTTGACATCGTCTGCTCGTAGCCAACAATACGTCACATGTTGACGGCCAAAACAGCCACATTAAAGTTAAATCAACCGAGTGATTTCTTTCGCGGTTCGATTAAAAACGTAAAATGGTTTGCACGGATGAGAAAATTCACCACCAACTTTGCAAATACAGCTGTTTTGCGGATGGCGACTGACACTTGTGGTCGCTAGCTGCGCTACTGAGGGTGGAGACCCACAAGACGGCGGCGACGCGACGTCTGCTATTCGCATTATATGCCAGTTGATTTTGGTAATTTTTGGTTGACAGCTTGTAAATTCTAAGGTGTGACATAATTGCAACAAAATTTACTCCTAGTTTTTTCTGTGAAAATTACCTGAAAAAAATACAAACATAAAATATTACACCTCCAATAGTTTAGGAAATATAACTGTCAAAACTTATTTTTTGTCAAAACACTTTACTAAAAAAATGGTTCATTTCAGATTTTTTTAATAACTCAGTGCCTGTGTATCGCAGTTGACACTTAATTGTCACAAACTAAGTTAAAGTAGACTAAATTTCCTGACAATCATTTCTTTAAAAATTCATTGCCTTTTGGTAGCGTATTACATATATTTTTATTTTTATAAGTACATTTTTTTAACGTCGGATGTAGAGGAAGCAAGGAAATTCAAAAGCAACTCAAGGTCTATTATAAATTCGATAAAAGAAGGTCCTTTTTAGGAAGCCATAACTTCAGTTCAATTAGAGCTATAGAGTATTGTATTTTTGATAGATACATAAGAACTGAGTTATTTTAGAAAATCTGAAATAACCAATTTTTTAGTCAAATTTTTTGATGAAAAATAAGTTTTGACAGCTATATCTCCTAAACTATTGGACGTGTAATATTGAATTTTGTTTAGATCTGCAGGTAGTTTTTTGCTCTTTAATTCTTATTGATGATTAACATGTGGGGCGTAGTTAATTTTCATATAATTTAAGATTTAATGTCTGTAACATGTAATTATATATATAATAGCAATCAATCCATTTGTTAAAGAAAGTGCCCAAAATTAATAAAAAATGATTATACTGATTTAATATTCGGCAATCTGAAGTTAGAATAAGTGTGTCTGTGAAATTAAATTAATTCGTGTCCTCTGAAGTTTACATCGTTTATTTTAGTGATAAAATGAGAATTTATTATTTATTTTCACATGAATAATGTTATGCGACTATAAATAATATACACTCTCTAAAGGAATAACTGAGTTGCAAAAATTCGGATGACAAAGGATGATAAATGGCAATGGAACGTATTGGAAATTCGAAAATCTCATTCGTGTCGTGGACTAGAATTATATGTGCACTTTACATGTATAAATAAATGTTTTTGCTAAATATATAAACTTTAATAGTTATTATTGAAAATATGAGTGTATATCAGTCCTTTCATCTTTTAAGCATAACATATCCATCAATTATAAGTCGATACTTGAAAATACAATACAACATGTTTCACCATAGTCAAAATCTTAAACTATATGCGAAAATGACCCATACAGAGCTTCGTCTTTTTAGGTGCCAAAATCAAGTGTTCAAGCCAATCATACTCCACTTCAGTGCTATTTTCACAAAACTATAAAGAGCCCCAAAAAAAATACAAAACTAAGTTTTTTTTAAAACTGGCTCAAACGAATTTTTTCGTTTTGGTCACAAAATGATTGAGAGGTATCACAGAAATGAGAACAGAAAAAACCGAGGGGTGCAAACCCCTCATTCATATTGTTATTTCGTTCCGTATCGGCTAGAAAAGGGTTATCCTTACGTGATATTCAAAGTATTTTTAAATTAAAAACATACGAGTTCCCGTCGAAAAATTGATCGATTCTTGCAAATACTAATTGAAATAATTAAAAATCAAACGTTATTATTTAAAATATGAGTGGATATCAGTACTTTTAACTTTTAAGCATAACATACCAATCAATTGTAACATTAATTATAATATCATAATATATAAATATTAGTTTTGTGGAAATAGCACTGAAGTGGAGTATGATTGGCTTGAACACTTTATTTTGGCACCTAAAAAGACGAGGCTCTGTATGGGTCATTTTCACATATAGAATCCCCTTATTTGGGTTCAGTCATCGATACATTTCAGGGGACGGGGGTCCGTCAAAGTAACATTTTCCATATTAAAAACAATGGAAAACGTATCACGCAAGAAGGGGAAAGGGGTATACAAAGTTCTTAAAATATGTATAACATATTTTGTGAATGATCCCATTAATCTGAATACTGTCGAAAAATGTATGGAGTTTTCTATAGGACTTTTTTCAGCTTGTTGTTAATAATTGCAAAAATCGAATTTTTTCAAGAATTTCCATTCGAAATTCCCCACTGAAACATTCTCTCAATTCTCACATTCGACCCTGACAAAGGAAGACTTATAGGCCCTAAAAGCATTCGACGACCGTATGTACTGTCAGATTCGATTTCAGATTCACTGAGTTAGGTAATAGACCGCGGTGCACGAAGCACGAGCACGAAACGAACCCGGTCTCCTTCTCCTGAAGTCAGTCTTCCTGCGAGACTCGCAACGACAAGACCTTTGTTATACAATACACCTTTCGTCGCGAATAATGCAGCACGTGCACGACAAAATACGAAAATTTCGAAAATCTATGTGAAAATTTAGTGATGTAACAGCATCGAAATTGTTCTCAATTTTGGATTAAGACCAACATTCATCGTAAGTTCTTAGCAGTTTTTCAATGAATATTTTAATATTAAGAATCGAAAACTTCAACGCTTGAAATGTTTTGTTCAGAAATCATAAAGCAAAATAACAAAAAATTAATTTTTCTCAATATACCTATTTAAAATAACATTTTTTAATAAATACATTTTTGTCACAATTCAGATGCTCGATTCTTTCGAATTGTCTGAGAAGTATATTATAAAAAATGCCGGTCAATTAATACAGTGTAAACACTGTGAACTATAAAGTTTTAAAAAATATATTAATTTAAAAGGCCGTGTCTAGGCTCGTCGAAATTCGGTGAGCGTAGAACAAATATTTTCGGTGAGCCCAGGGAAACTGAAAAGGGTGGCTAGGTTCATTAAAATTCGGTGAGCGTAAACCAAATTTTTTCGTTGTGCCCGGACACTTCGAATTTAAAAATGGTCTCATAATTTTTACTAAAAATAACTGATTGTACAGCTAGAATTCTGGAACTGAAAAAACGTAGTAAACAATTTAACTGATTCAAATTTAGTTATATTTTTCTACCTAATACATTTCAAATGAAAGTTGCACAACCATTTGTCCACGGAATATGTTTTTAAACAAAGTGTATAATAATCCATTAAAAATTGGAAAAAGTATAAAATTAACTATTTTGAGAATAAGAAAAATAAATAATTTTTTTCCAAAAGCCCACCTTATTGTTTTATTGTTGAATTTTTATTCATATAAGGTAGTTCTCACATAAGAGTCATTCCAGAATAGATCGTCTAGACGTCGTTGCGTCGTGATTTGAAAAACGGTTGATGTTGAAATATACTGTCCCTGGATGTTCCTAGAGTCGAATTTCATTATTTATAAGTATAAATATTTGATTCCACTTGTAAAAATTATTTTTAAATAAGGGTATGCACTGAGAAAATGGCGGGTGTGCTGCATCACCAAATTTGGTTATTTTAGATGAAGGCATAAAATATAATTTGAATCATACTAAACTTATATCATCGTTTACGAATTTAATTTCCTTGAGACAACAATATATGTTGATTTAGGTATTAATTTTGGTACTTAAAGTAATTACAAAATACTGCTTCGAAATTTCAAATTTTGAGGTTTTCAACTTGATATTTCTCTGTAAGTATTTTGTGAGAATAATAAAATTCAATTTTTTTTAAGAGATATGTCCCTAATCATAATAATGTTAATCAAAAGTTGAGAGGATTACATACCTTAATATACAAAATTGGCTAGTGATGATCATTGCTTTGATTAAATTCTCCTTTTTGTTTTTCGAATATCTCCTAAGATGTAGAAGGAAAAAATATCTAACTTGCAGGATGTCTTTAGATGGTGAAACTCTACACCCCCAATCAAATTTTTCGACGGAAACTCTTATGGTTTTAATTTTAAAATACTTTGAAAATCACGTAAGGATAACCCTTTTCTAGCCGATACGGAGCGAAATAACAATATGCATGAAGTTAGATCTTTAAATTAAAATGCTTTACATTTCAAATTAAATAACTTTTGCTTTTAATGGAAATTTTTCTTTAAAATGGCGCTTAAAATATTTGATAACTGTATATAATCGGAAAATAACATTTTTGTATCATAACACTGTTTTCTGGAACATTCTTATCGCATTTTACTTCATAAATAACATGATATCTTAATATTTATTTACAATAAAAGTAAGTTCGAACTTGTTAATAAAATCAGCAAACTTGTTAATAAATATAAATATTTAAACTTTAATATAAATACCAGATTTAACCTATTTTTTACTTTTACGTATTATATTATAAATAAATTCCGTATGCAGTGAATTAAACGCAAAATTAAATGTAAAAGTATTTTGTCATAATGCGTAAGAACGATGTAACGAACCATTTACGAGAAATTAATTAATACATGAATAATCCATAATTTCCAGAAAACAAGCTTCTGATACAAAAATAATTGTTTTCCAACTAGATAAGGTTATAAAATATATTCGAATAACAAAAATCGTATTTGGTATAATTACAATTGTATCAATTAAATTCTGTAATGTGTGTATAGAATTACAAATTTCATTTTATTGATAAAAGTAAGATACCAATTTTAAAAAGTTATTTAATTTGAAATGTTAAACAATCGAATTTGAAGAGCTAACTTCGTTCATATTGTTATTCCGTTTCGTTATTATTTTTTTTTTCAAACTTCTCGGGTGAACCCGGTTTTTCATCATAGCCACGGACTAAGTCAAGTGAATTATGAGATGAGGATGTTATAAGTCAATTTAATACGATGTTTGAAATATTTCGTCATGACGTGCTAGGTAAAAAATTAGGAGGATGGTGTAGTTTGCATTGCTTTACCGCTGTTATCCTTACACAGCGGCTGTGAGTGTTGGAGGTGACAAAAGTCGCCTCTGGATGCTTTCTTAGAGCTACCATGTATCACTCCATGGGTTGTTAGTTGCTTGCTTCCTGATGGTCTAGAAAGTTTCTTACAATGCGACAGGTGTTTAATAAAACCGCCTTCTGAGCTGCTGCCAGTACCCTACTGACTCCTAAATGTTCAAGATATTCAGTGCATCTTGCGTGCACATTGCCTGTAGCCGAAATCAGAATAGGATAAATAGATGCATGTTTAACATTACTCCATATTATCTTTACTTCATGCCTTAGCTCGCTATACTTATGAATCTTGATTGTATAGGTTGCCTGCGAATTTCGATTAAGTGGACAAGCAATGTCAATGATGTAGACTCTTCCACCTTTTTTTTCTCGCATCACGATGTCGGGTCCATTGGCTCGGATGTAATGATCCGTCTGCATAGTAGCTTTCTGTCTCCATTGCGTTTCTAATTCCTCTATGGTTTCTGCCCTGATATTCAAGGCCTCCTCTGAGGAAAATTTCTAAAGCGTGTAGTCAAGATCTGCTTTACAAATGGTGTTGTAAAGCGTAACATCTCGCTTGCTGTTAAAATAGTCTCGCAACTGTATAATTTGTGACTCACACAGTTTCCTGACATCTACAACGTCCTACCCCCTCTATGTCGTGGTAGAACTACCCTTTCAATCGCCGAATTACTGTGTTGCATTCGGTGCTTCGTAATTTCTACGCGGATGATTCTGTTTAATCGTTCGAGGTCGGTGTTCGACCATTTGATGAGCCCGAAGGAGTACGTAATCTTGTTTGTCGAGTTACGAGAACTCTTTAGAACTAATCTGACTCTTGTAGTGAAGACAGTCGTTAGGCTTTTCTTAACTATCGTGTACTAAATACCCTCAGATTCGAGAATACCCAGGCATTTATATGACTCGCCCTCAGCCATTGCCTCGATGTCGCTCTCGAAATCGTTCTTTAGCTCTGCGGCCTCTAATTCTGCTCTGGTTAAATACACTGTTCTGCATTTATCTAGTCCGAACTCCTTGTGGATATCATTGGAAAACTGCTTTGTGACATCAATCAATTGCTGCAGTTTCTGGTCCGAACTAGCTTATAGCTTCAGATCATCCATATGGGTCACTTGACGACCATCCTTGTTATTATGTATTTGGAACCCATGAGACATGCTATTTAGTGTTTTCTTCAGTGGATTCAACACTAAACAGAACCACAATGCACTGAAGGAGTCTCCTGAAAATATTCTCGTCGTAATGCGTATTGATCTAGTTATCCTTGGTTATCCATGATCAAAATACTTGATTCTTGTATCCCAAAGCATCATCGCACGACTTAAGAAGTCAATGATGCGTGGGCAAATTTTGTATATTTTTAAGACTTCAAGCAAATAGTCATGTGATACGGAAGGAAACGTTGGCTTGTAGTCAATGTATGCCATCCGCAAGTTTCTTTGATGTTTACACGGAAAAATTAGTTGTTGAAATTTTGAATGACTAAGTCAACCACTCTAGGATAGGGTTAAACGTATGTCATAAATTGGAAGAATCGTCTTACAAACCTTGATTGATAAATGTTTAAAAAGTAGAAAGAGTTGTCGAAAGTACAAAATAACTTCAATGAAAATGTGAAGACCAGAGGAATAGAGTTCTTGAAACACTGATACACTAATGCTTCGAAGCCAGTCAATGAAACTTTCGATGACTCCTAACGAGTTTTTAGAAAACAGTATAGCCAAGTTAAAAAAATATATATTTCGCGGTTATATTTACTATATTGTTATTCACATAGACTCAAGCTTAAGTTATATTTATTTTTACAGATATACACGAACCTATGAAAAATCGAAAGAAATTTTGCGGCGGGATTCGAACTACCTAACACCTATCGAACGCAACTTATCCCTAACCACTAGACCCCACGGCTAACTTAAAACATTGAATATTTTGCACAAATGTCAGTGAAAAGTCAAATTTAAATCGGCGCTCATTTGTTCATTGCCGGTGACCGCGACTCCATTCAGACTGATACATATACCACTTCACCTGAGCATCCAATGTGACTGTACATTGTGAATATATAGATATGTAGAAGACAGTCAACGAATTCTTCGACAACGTATCAATCAGTTATTCGTTTCTGTGCTAGAGTTATTGTATTCCAAATCGTTTGGAATCTGGAGGACTTTTTATGAACAATTGAATGTTTGCCTTGAACTTTGTCAAAATCTGCTGAATAAAAATTCGAAAACTGATGTTCCTAGATTGTCTTCCAATAATTCGATGACTTTTTTCACTTTTTCGATGAAGTCTGCGGTTCTTTAATCAAAATTATACGAGATTCTAAAAAAAAGTGGCCTATCCTAGAATGGTTGACTAGTCAAGTGAAGTTTCGACAACTTATTTTTTCCGTGTACGAGCTTGCGTCATGGCAACAGCGTCTATGGTGACTAGATCTTTACTGTCTAGCGAGTTTTTACAACATCATTTTTGTTCTTCTGTAAGGATGTTATTCTCGTCGCAGTGAGAATATACCTTATCTGCTATGATAGCTGTAAGACATTTATTATGTCAGGTTTGATGGCAAATGATCAAAAAGAATTTTAAATTCCCGCTACTCCCACCACGCTCTCACCTTACCCCACTTCAAGTGCTAATGTATAAGGAGCGGTGGTTGGAAGGGGAACAAGATGTCCCGATAAACGAGGTTGCAAGATCCCGATAAGTGAAGATCACGATAAATGAGTGTCCCGATAAACGAGGTTTGACTGTATATTGCTGGAAGGCAGGCTATCGGTCGAAATTGAGATGGATTTTGAGCGTCTGAGTTTTTAGGCAACATATACGTGGTACCCTGGAGCATGAAGCCTGGCATCAGATCTGGGTCTTCGATGATCTTCTGAAAACACCTTGCCAACGTAGGATGCACACTAGTCAGGTACTTGTACCAGAAGTTGTGAACCATGTCTGGACCTGGAGCTTTCCAGATACTTGCTCTTTTCAAAACCGCTGAAACATCTAAGCCTGTAATGTTAGTCAGCTCCATTTCAGGGTTATTGTTAGCTCTTGCCTTCTCTAGTTGCAACCACGTAGCGTCTAAATTGCTTCTATTCGTTTTTCCCTAAACACCCGACCAATAGTTAGTTATGTCTTCCAGTTGAGGGACATTGGTGTCTTTCTGGTTATTTTTCTTTACACACAGTTCACGATAAAACGTTGTTTCATCTGCCTGAAAGGTTCGGTTTTGTTGCCTTCTTGCACTACTTTTCTTGTACCGGCGCAGTCTAGCAGTAAGAACATCATGTCTCTGCCGTTGAAGGTCTATAATCTCATCCAATATTGCTGGTGTTAATGTCTCGATGTACCGATGGTGGATGATTTTAGCAACATAGTGTATCAGCTTTCTGGTTCTATTTCCTTTTTTATATTTAGTCAGTCGACCTAATTTGCACCTTACTTTGCTGACATCCATATCCAACCTGATCTTCCATGGTGGATCTCGCGCTCTTCCTGGGGCAAAGACTGCATTTATAGGTCTAGTTCTGCGGCCCAACGTTCTAACGGTTGCTACAGGTACACAGTATGAAGAGTTTGCACCTCTAACACAGTTTGTGTTGCGTTTAAATGCATAGGTAAACCCTTGCTCTTCAAGTGTTCTATTAGAGCACGCAGATCATTTGTGATATTCATCTTAGGCAGTGAATGCCTTTGTGCTGGTTCTACATGTCTGAACTCTAGTAAAGCATGACCAAAATTCCTTTCAAGGTGCTGCAGTTTATCTGGGACTTCGCTGTTCATATCATCGTTTATAATATCCGGATGTGGTTCTAGTCCATCCGGTACTTGATGTTCATTATCCCTAGCACCTATGCCTTCAGCTTCAATCAAGTCTTCGTTGTCCACATCTTCCAAGGGAAGTTCATCAATAGGAAGCTGCTGTTTCACTTCCATTTCGATGGCAGCTATGTCAACAGCCGAAAGCAATCTGCTTACAGATATTGACCGTTTTTGATCTACCAGATTCTGCTCATTTATTCTCGTGGCTAGTTCTGCGTACTTGAGTAAGAAGAGTCGATGATTTTATCTCCTTACACTTTGCCCACTTTTCTTTGCCAAAAAATAAAAGCGCATTACATCTCTGTTCATATAGTATGTCCATCTTAATCGCCTTCTTGGTTGTTGCACATCAATTGCCGCTGTTTGTTCGTGTGACGTGGCTTCCTCTAACTGATGTTCATTGCCGTCGTTTTTCACGCCAAATTAACCTGTTGTATAATCTCTCTTGCTCGATCTTCTGAGATGTGTAGATTAGTCCTGATATCCTTCACCTTAGCGATAAAATCTCATAGTGCGACTTTCTCTATTTGAGGATACTTTGCAGCAAATTTCGTTATAAAATTGTGTCCTTTTTCGCGTGGGGTTTCAAAATTCGCACTTTCATAATAGAGACGCACCAATTTCTCATTTATTGTGGTTTCCCGCTTGATGCTCTCCCACGGTATTTCTGTTGATGTGGTTAGCAGCTCACCATCACCACCGTCCCGCATGCTGTAGCCCCCAGCGGTTGCTCCAGGGGCGCCCCGAGGATCCTCGGGAAGCAACAAGCGTTTCAAAATTTTCGTAAGACTCTCCATTAAAATTTATGGGTTTTGGTGTTCCGCTTAGTCACTTTCCTCTTCTTTCTCTGCCTGTCTGGCATGGGGAACCCTGTCAGTAGCAATGCTACAGCCAACATAGCCGTCTAATTCATGAGAGAAAAGCTCAAGCCTTACCGCGACGACAACGCAAGAACACCTTCGGTAGGGCCATCTTATGTTATATATAAATGTCTCAGGCTTAAGATGGTTACAGCCCAATATGTCAAAGGCAATTTTGGTTAGAGTTGGATTTCTTTTTGTTTCTTTTTTGAATAGGCACGGGGATGTCCCGGTACATATTATCAGTCACGGGCGCATTATTATAATGCCATCAAGTGATCTGATAAGAGCGTGTGTCTTCACTTCTGGTAATTGCTGCTGCACTGCCGATAACCTTCCTACCCTCGTTTGTAGGCCTAGCTATCTATCCATCGTTCTTTTCCTCAGTTGTAAATAAAGTCCCAAGATACACGTACCTATGAACTTGTTCTATCCTCTGATCGTCTAAGACAATGTTGCACACTATTTTCTCACCCATTCTTTCAAGAACCATAATTTCTGCTTTATTCTCGTTAATTTTAAGGCACATGTTCTTCATGCTAGTATTCAGTCTGCTAAACATTCTCCGCAAGCCTTCGATTGACTCCGCCACAAAAACCGTATCATCTGCAAACGTTAACCCACGCACTTTCACTGTCCCAAGATCCACACCTTCTTCGTCTAAAAGGTCCATGATTAGACACTTTTCCATGAATATAATAAATAGCTAAGAAGTCATAAAGCACCCTTACCTAACACCTTGCATAATATCGAACCAATCACTCAGTTGCCCATTTATACTCATTGTACCGGCTAGAAAAGGGTTATCCTTACGTTATTTTTAACATTTAAGAATATCCTGCATACGTTTTAATTTTTTGCCTTATATATTTTAGGACATATTTGAAGAGGATTTAACCAAAGCGTAGATTTTCACAAGCCAATTTTATATATAAAGGTATGTAATTCTCGCAACTTTTGATTAAAATAATTAATATTATAAAAAGTAAAATACTATAAAAAGTTGAATTTCATTACTTTCACATAATTTCAATATTTCTAAGCAGTATTTGATAACTATTTTCAGTACTTAAATTGGTACTTAAATAAACATATAATGAAACTTAAATTCGTAAATGATAATATAATTTTAGTCTCATTCAAATTTGTTTAGGGTTTTTATTTAAAGCAATAGGATTTTTTGATGCAGCGCAACTGCCATTTTTTCAGTGCAAACAATTATTTTAAAATATTTTTTACAAAAGGAATCAAATACTAATGCTTATAAACAGTGAAATTCAAATCTACGAACATCCAGGAACATTATATCTCCACATCAACATTTTTTGGAGTCACGATGCAACGACGTCTAGATGATCTATTCCGCAATGACCATAAAAAATTTGTGTGGTAGAACCACTTGATTCACAATTTTTGGAAGCATTTAAACTTGAACGAAAAAAAAAGAATGAGGTATTTTCACTTCAGCCGCCAGCTCACTTCACTTCGATGAGTGCTGAGGGGAAAACAATGGACTAAATGCATGGGACAAAACTTTATTATTGTAATATCTTTGTAATAAATAATAATTATTATTATAATTTTATTATTCCATTGGATAGTTCTTAAAAAATAAAAACTATTTTTCTTATACACTTATACAGAAAAAATTAGTTTTTACGAAGATATTTGCAAAATAGGGCAAAAATAGACCGAATCCCATGGATTTGTTCCATTGTTTTCCCCTCAGCACTCAACGATGTGAAGTTAGCTGGTCACTGAAATGAAAATATGTAATTAGGGTTTTGCCTCAAAAGTGTTCTACTGAACGTTTTTGTTTTTTTATATTCAAAATTAAGAACTTATTTTGAAGTCTCAAAAAAATGTTGCTAGTAGGTTCCAAACCTAAAATTGATTGAGAAAAATGTAATCATGTTTTATACAACAATTGTGACAAAACAGATAAGACCTCAAATTAAAACTTACATATTTTAAAAAAGGTTTAATTCTAAAATGACTTTTTCAAAGCGTTTTTATTAAAATAAAAAAAAAGTGAAAGGAGAAATGTAACAAATGAACATTAAAAATAGTCTATTAGAAATGCAGATCAAAAATCGTACGTGTTTAATGGTTTCATGAAGTAGGTACTTCAACAAAAAATATCGTTGGCGATTTATAAAATTTTAGTTTTGTCAAAAGATAGAAGAAAATTAATAAAAAATTGTACATAAATGAATTTATTGATTCTATAATTATTTTCCAACATTGAATTATGTTTTCTTAAAAGATTTCAATTCAAATACTACAAAATAGTTTCTATAAATACGTACAGATATAACTAATGTCGGATACAAAATACGGGGCACATTATAGCCAAAAAATGAATTTTTCTAAAACGTTTAAAAATCAGAAAAATCAAGATGAATTTTTCAAACAACTTGTGCAAGGTTTAACTAATGTTGCTCATAAATTAAGGGGAAGAAAATTATACATTCTTTATTTTTTTTTTAAATTGTCAACAGAACAAGTTAATTTAAAATAAAAATATAAACCCGTAAGAAATAGAAACTAGTTGTGAATTCGTTTCCGAGTGTTTCAGTTTTTTATTTGTATATATAATTATTTGGTGCTCATTTCACGAGCACTTTGCTTCCCGTTAACAAATGTTTTTGCTTCCTCATAGAGGAAGCATTAGTTATTTTTTTTTAATAATAGACAAACCAAAGTCTTCATTTTAATCAATTTAAAAATAGAAATTTACAAAAAATACAAAATTACAAAATAATACTAAACATTTTTTGAATACAAAGACAAATCAGACAAATCCAATTTTGTATTCGAAATTATAATTTTTCAAGCTGGAAAAGGAAAGGGAAAAGTTCTGTCGCACCCTATCCCTTTCCCAGCTTTATGATTTCTTCACAAAAATTGTCCGAATTATTTTATTTGAAAATTTATGAGCATAAAGTCTTTTATATGGGTGATTCTCCACAGACAGGGAACTTTTGGCAAGGGCAACTTTTTTTGGAAAAATGTTTCAAAAATTTTTTGTTTCATAATGGTTAGGTTTATTGGCCTTTAAGAAAGGGGCCCTATAAATTATTCACGCTTAATTCTCACTTGAAGGACCTGTAGCACATAAAAACGTTTTCAATTTCTGATTTTGCGGATGATTTTCTCTGATGGTATATAAAGTAAAACAATACTGTAAAATATTCACACATTAAACGTAGGCAGGGAATATGGCAGGGAAGAATAGTTTTCTTTAAAAAATTCTAAGTTTTTCCAAAATTATATATTTTTTTCAAATTTGAAATTTTTTTTCAAATCAGATTTTATTAAAATTTCTCTTACATTTATTGACTAATTCTCGATTGACGTTAATTGTTAATAAAATTATTTGGAAGAGGGGTTCGATTAGCTCCATTTCGTCCCTGACAGCGAAAAACAGGTTATGGTATCCAATGTTACGGTAACCGAAAACCATACAAAATTACTTTTTACGCTTTGAAAACAATAGTATATTGTGCTACAAGTTGAAAAAGCGAGAGATTTAAAACGAGTGTGAAGTTAGCTACCCGAGCGGAGCGAGGGTGGCTATCACACGAGTTTTAAATCGTCGCTTTTTCAATGTGTGGGACACGATACTTTTTCTATAATTTGTTTAAAAAGTGCTAGTTTTTGTTTACCTGCTTTTTGTGTGAAAAGAAGGCGATTTTTTGTCGATTGACGCAACAATAACACCGTATTTTCGGAGAACCTGACGGTTTTTTTAGGTTAGGGACGAAGTCGGAAAATAGCATGAAGTTGGCTGCGCACGATGCACGAGCACACCCGAGGCAGCATGAACACACCCGGAGTAACACGAAGCAGTTTGCACTTTATTTACTTTTTCCACTGTGCCTCACTTTTGTCACTGTGTCCATTTACTTTTTCCACTCCATGCGTCCACTTTTTCCACTGTTGCCCGGAAAGGTCGGCACTGCGCATGCGCCACGTCATCGACCAATAATCGGTCACTTTTTACACCAAAAACAGGTGGAAAAACTGGCACTTTTTCGCAAATTATAGAAAAAAGTAATTAATAAATTCTCCTGACAAAAACTCCTTTATTATTTGCTACACGGAATTGTCATCTTTTCATTGATATTTATTACGAAATATGAAAGTTCTTATCAGGTACGGTATCCGATACTAATAAAAATACGCTACATTTTAGGTTACATTCTTTCACTTTGCAAAAAAAGTTCTTACTTTTTTGTTATGAAGTTTTGACGAATGAGTAGTGTGACGTTTGTTCGAGATATTGTGAGAAGATAAGACTTAAAAATGATCAAAAGTTGATGAAAGGTATGGGAGATTCGTTTACCGTAACCATCGTAAACATTTAGGGAGACACGTGTATAATTAAATTTTCTCTTCTAATATATGAAATAAATTAAAATATTTGTTATGAATTTGATAGCTTTTGAGTCAAACTTTCGAACTATCAATTATAATTTCAAAGCTAATTCACTATGTATTAAACACACGTTTCTAAACTTGGCGCCATGTACGTAAAGACATCCCAAAAAGGCATTTTTTGAGTATTTGGGAGCATTTTGCTAAGACATACGATGATGTGACTTGATTTTTCTTTACGGAGGTCTTGTATCATCCTAAAATGAAGAAGTTAGCCAAGTTTTATAAAGAAACACTACTTACTTTAGTTACTAGAGATCCGAGACACAAAAGTGCCCTGTATGTGGAGAATCACCCATATGCAATATGCATGCGTCAACTTTGAATTATGTCAATGAAAAAAGTTTTTCGGTTTGAAACAGATGATTCAAATATTATAAATGAGTATAACTTCCTTAATCTTCAATAAAGTTGATTAATATTATAGATCAATCGACTCGCTGCGAATCAAGGAATCTTTTCCGTTCTTGCATCAATTTTGCATTATGTTGGTGAAAAAAGTTTTACTATAAGAAAACGTGTTTTCAAATATTATGCATTACCATAGCTTCCTTACATTTCAATGAAATGTATCTCTGTCATATGTCAATCGATTCGTCTTGAATCAACAGAACTTTTCTATTCTGACATCAACTTTATATTATGAGAATGAGAACATTTTTACTATAAGAATCGATTGAAAAAATATATAAAATACCATAACTTCCCTGGTCTTTCATAAAATGTATTAATATTGTAGGTCAATCGATTCGTCTCAACCCGAGGAATCTTTTATATTCTTGCATCAACTTTAAATTATGTTAATGAAAAAAGTTTTACTATAAAAAACCGACTTTCAAAATATATAAATTACCATAATTTCCCTACGATTTAACAAAATAGTTGCATCTTGAAGCCAAGAGTACAAACCATCTACGAAATGGTTGACTTTTTAATCCAAAAATATGTTGCTTTGTTTTAACAAAGAAGTTAATTTTCTACCGAATACTTTAATTTTTTATAAAATTGTTGAATCCTCAATCAAACCAGATTAATTTAACCCAAACAGTTACATTTTTAATAAAAAAGGGTGGATTTTCAACCAAGAGGATTAATTTTCGACAAAAAAGACCAATTTTGAACAAAATACGTTAATTCAACAACAAAAAATTCAATAAAAGAGGTCAACCCAAAAGATTAATTTTCTAAAAATGGAATAGTTAGGTTTTCAACCAAGGAGATGAATCTACAACCAAAAAAATTAATGTTTAACAAAGTTGTTCAACTTTCAACCAAGTAGCTGAATTTCTGACCAAAGAAGATGGCTTTTTCACAAAATAGTTGCATTTTCAACAAAATAATGAAATTTTCAACAACATGAGATGAATTCCGAACCAAAAATATAATATGTAGTACACTTTCCAACCAAAAGTTGCTGATTTTTCTTGTTGCATTTTATTAATTTAGTACGCATTTAAGCGAAAAAATGAGAAAAGGGGGCATGTTTCTTAAAAACAGAGAAAAAGGAATTCTTTGACATTTTTCATTAAGAAACGTACTAAATGTTACCTAAGTTTGCAACGTTACCAAGACTGCCCCCCCCCCCCCTGTTAACAACCGTAGTTTTTAGCATGAACCCTTCCCATCCCTCAAATTGGTAACTTAGTTTATGGACAGCCCCTTATCCGTCACTTCAGGTGGTTTGACGCACCACTATTATTGTTTGATATTGCAATATATTAATAATTAATGGAATTATATAATACCTTACATTTAAATTACATAGCTCACTTGTAATAATTTTGTTTTGTTTTAAGTAAATTTAGAGGTAACACATAGCAGCAATAAACAACTCAAACCAGCTGCACATAACCTGACATGCAATTTGCACTGTTTTGCACAAAATCGCATGCGATATATGTAACGTTTGCGCCAAATCACCTGCCCACAAATTGTTCATTAATGGAATAACCATGGCCGTAGCTAAGGGGGAGCATTGTGGGGCAATGCCCTACCTTAAAATATCAATGCCCTACCTTAAAAAATACAATTGTCAAGATCAGATCAAGTACAATTTTTACTTCCGCCCTACCTTTAACCACCGATGCCCTACCTTTAACCACCTATGCCCTACCTTAAGTTCAATTCTAGCTACGGCCCTGGGAATAATGTTTGTATAACAGGCTCATTTATTTAAAGAAAATATTTTTCCTAGTCATAAGCTGAAAGATAAAATATTATAAATATATAAAGTTGTTGAATTCGCCAGGTTAATGTAGAATGTATAAGATGTTCATCGATTCGTATTCAGCGACCTAAATAACCCCCTATAGTACCAATTTTTATCCAAAACCGCCAGCTCACTGGATTTTCCAAACTTTTTCATTCGCCATATTGGATCAACCATTTTGAAATTTCGAATATTGAACTTGAATTCGTATTCAGTTACCCAAATAACCCCCTATTACCAATTTTCATCCAAGTCCGCCAACTCATTGGATTTTTAAAAATGTTTGGTCACCATATTGGCTCAGTATTTTCGAAATTTCAAATTTCGACCTCGAATTTATATTCAGCGACCCAAATAACCTCTTAGTGCCATTTTTCAATTAAATTCATGACGTGTATACACTTCATCCGCAGTTTAGGCCTACCTAGTCAATAACGTGAGCACTGAAGGGGTTAATGAAATAATGTTTGCATAAATGGCTCATTTATTTGACGAAAATATTTTTCCTACTCATAAGCTGAAAGATCAAATATTATAAAGACATAAAGATGTTGTATTAGCCAGGTTAATGTAAAATGTAAGATATTCATCGATTGAATTCAATTGCTTTCAAATTATCAAAAAGTTCCGAAAAAGTCCTATAAATAAGCATATAACAAAAATATTCTTAAAAATCGACTCATTGTGATCTTTTTTATGAATTACATATTATGCAAGAATTCAAATGATATAACTATTTTCGTGAGCATAAATATTATAATTTTTCGTAAATAAAGGTTCGTTAGCTTACCCTCTTCTCCCTGACAGAGAAAAAAGGCGAAGAAATTGAATTAATTCTATTCATACTTTTCATTGAATTTAACATAAAAACCTAGACCCATAAAAAACAACAGATATGAGTTATTGATAAAAGCTAAGAAAGTACAATTCTACCAGTTTTATTAATCTCCATTGCATGATAACAATCTGCAAACAATATTTCCAGTTTCAAAATTTATATAACTTTTTCCGGAAATAACCAAGTAAAACGCATGTAAAATACCTCATTCGATCAATGTTATTCATAAACTGGATTCGCTTTTCTCATTTTTAAACGCTTTTCGCATTAAGTTAGTATAATAATTTATGACCTCGAAGACTTTGGGATTAAGGAACTCGACATTTTTTTATTTCATGAATTAAGAAAAAAGTATGTTTGAACCAAACAAACATTTGTTTGTCCCTATAATCCTATATCAAAGATAGAATTTCGGAGATAATTTTTTTGATTCAAATAAAATTGGTTTGAGTTAAACAATGGCATTTTTAAATAAAATTTTGTTTAAATCAAAAAATATTTGCCACAAGATAAATATTAACAAATATATTTAATAAATAAATTTATTTTTCACTCGCGCGCCTGGTAATTATTCTCGTGGAGAATCGCGTGATCCTTGACACGCAGAATATTACGAGCAACTTATGTAACTCCATGTTTTGAAAGGCCACCGTACGCAGGCACGCGATCAAAGAAAAGAATAAAGAATATAAGCGAAGAAAGTAGTCTTCAATAATTAATCTCGATGCGCCATCATAATGATCACGTAATGTGAACTATGGTCTTCGATTCTTTATATTTTTTGTGCCTGTGAAGACTTTTAATGTCAACAACATTTCCTCCTCCTTTAGGAAATATGTTACATATCATTTTTATGTCATATATTTTATTTTTATGTTTATACAATGTCTATACAATTACAAAATTTATTATTTTTGAATATAAAATTATTCAATTTTAAACGATTTCAATAAAAAAACTGCTTTCCGAATACTTTTAGTTTCAAAAATGAACAAATGTCCGCAGCAAAAACCTGTTACCGCTCAAAGAAGGGTAGGCAACGGAAATATTTTTTCAATAATACAATCACCTTAACCGATTAGCGCCTAGCGATGCTATATGGCATCACTTTGACGTTGTTTGAAATTTGCGCGTCGAATGTCGCCTGTGTGTCGCAACAGCACGAACTAACCTAAAGCTTGTCAAGCAAGCTCAGGGGGATTCCCACGACCGTTTTCGACACTGCGTGACATTTTTTCTACTGGCACGATCCCTTTTGTAATTCTGAAACCCTAAATTAATTCAGGCGCTAATGGGTTAAAGTACAAAGTACTTTTTGATGGAGAAAATCTGACATTGGATTCAGATTCACTGACCCCAAAAACATGTAGATATAGCGGTTTGGTTTAGTGGATTTTTTTTAGATTTTTGGTGATCGATTCCCCCCAATTGGTTCATTGTCCGGAAAAAGAAATTCCCTACTTTGTTTCAAATCGGTCAACATTAACCCTTGTCCCTGGGTTTTTGAAATTAACATGCTCTCTAAATTTGAATCTGCGATAAGTATACCGTTAATTCAAATCAGCGTATATACGCTGGCAAATCAGCGAAATTCAGCTACTAATTAGTGAAATGTCACTGATCAGCAGCTAAATTTCACTGCTTCAGCAGCGTATATACGCTGATTTGAATAAGCGGTATACATATCGCTGATTCAGATTTAGAGAGTGGGTTTTTAAACGGGAAAAGATCTTTTTTCGAAAAAATGGAAAAAATGCGCCATAAAATGCAAAATAGCAGTTTTATGTCCAATTTAAATTTAACTGCTACTTTGCCTTTTTTGGAGCGTTTTCCGGACACAGTACAAGGAGGTTTGTGGGAGTCAACATTTAAAGCTATTGCGTGTAAATTATTCCTTGAACATTCTTTAAGAGGTGACTCTTGAACTTTAATTTAGAAAAAGTTATTAACAAGTACTTATTTTGTCAATTTTGTCAAAAACCGAGCTCTTCCCATTTAAAACCCAATGTCAATGTCAAAAGCCCAGGGAACGGGTTTATGTTGACCGATTTGAAATAAAATAGAGAATTTCTTTTTCCGAAAAACGAGCAAATTGGTATGATCCATCGAAATCTGTTGAGATGGACAAGGCGATTTCGCTTGCCCTTTTATATTTTTTATTTTTTATTTAATCTAATTATTACTTATTATTGCTTAATATTATTAACTGTTTAATTTTTATTGTCCATATATCATAGAAGGGTTTTATATATTTCAATTGATAATTTCATCTTCAAACAAATGGACAAATCTAGTACAAATTTGGAACTTATTATGTGGTTTATTCTCAATATTAAAAAAAAAATTCCTTATGAACTACCAGCCCATGTTTGAAAAAATCCGGTTTACAGGGCCTGGTATTAATGCCACTCCTGCCACTTCATTTTTCGTTATTCTAACGATATATAATTAATCAATAAACTTAATCTTTATCGTTAAAAAAATGATGTATGGAGCCGTTCAAAAAATACGTACGCCTTTGAGGGAGGGGGGGCCGCCCCCACATCAAGTGTCGCTAACGTTAATGTTATATACAGTTACTACAGAAAAAACATTACACATGGGGAGGGGGGGATTTCTCAGATAAAAGCTTTACGTATTTTCTGAACGGCTCCTATTTTTATCAAATCTACGTTTACATTTTTTTCTGAATTGTAATCAAAATTGTAAAAAAATCAAATCAAATCTAAAACGATTTTTGAGGGGAAAAAAATAGATATACATACATATATTCTTATCTGATCCGGCTCTAAACTTAATCAATAATGGGCATTAAGACTACAATCCCTCCAAATTTCATGACCCAAGCTCAAATTATTTACAAGTAATCATCAAAAGAGAATTGTTGACACACACGCGCGCGCGGATGTTTTTTAAAAACCTCATTTTGGTACTCCTAAGTCTAATTATTTCAAAATATGCGAAAAAATGATGTTTGAAAATTTTCAATATTACAAAGCTTCCTCTATGAGAAAGCAATTGAAAAAATGTAAACTTCAAAAACTCCAATGAAATGCAATTGAAAAAAATTAAATTTGGCATTTGATTTGGAATATAATTATTTCCAAAATTTTCAATTTCAAACTAAGAACCGATCTAGGCATTTGGAATATGTATAGTTTTCAATATATTTGAGTAGACATTTATTCAAATTCTAATTTATTTACTGTAAATTAATCAATTTTAGACGTTTTCGGACTCTTTTAGGAATATTTCTGTAAAAATATAACCGAATGACATTGAGAATTTTCTTGATCAATATTTAATGTTTTCAATCTTTTGAGCACCTACATTCCATTTACCTTGAATGGATAAAGAAAACTGTTTATACATAAAGGCACCTGTAACGTGTATTCATGTTATGTAGACTGTTATGTAAAATGTTATGTAAAGTTATGTTAACTTGACATCTGATTACAATATCTATTTGGAGATATGCAAACAAGATTGTTTTCAGTCTACAACTCGAGATATGATTCTCATAAATAATAGGAAATAAATTATTCTTATATGATATAATCTGATGGAGTTTCTTGATTATTATCGTAAAATATATCCAGTAAATAATATAACTGTTTTGAGTCTCTCAACGAAAATTTACATTAAGCGTTTTTATTAATAAACATATAACGTTGATCGCCTTGATCAAATTCTTAAGGAATTATTCTTTTAACCTTCATTGGATTTAATTCAAATGTAAATGTGATAAATATTTAGAAGACTTAGCTACTTCTCATAAAATTAACCATATTCAGATCCACTTAATTGATATCACGAAGGGATAGTAAGGGGTCGTGCATAAATTACGTAACACTTTTTAGGGGGAGAGGGGGGGGTCTAGCTAATTATTACATAATGGCGAAAAACTACAGGGGAAAGTCGAAAAAAGCGATACATAGGGGGGGGGGGGGGTCAAAATTGTCGGAAAATTGCGTTACGTAATTTATGCACGACCCCTAAGGAGTATTATCCCTGTAAGTGGGGAGTGGGACGAGCGACGTCCAAGAATTCGTTCATGCGTGCCACAAATGAAAGCTTGTATGCAAAATCGTGCACATGCGCACTGGCGGTTGCCATGCCAGCGATGTCAACACGCGCTGGAAGTTTCAAACGTTTCAAACATGTGTATTGAACGAACATAAACAAACGAACATAACCCAGATAGCAATATGCGCGCATAGTGCGACGCATATGCGTCGCACTCGTGCGGATTTTGTCGCACGGCGTGCACGCAAGCGATGACGCAGATGCGTCCTCATATGCGTGACAGGTGCGTCGCACGTCGTGCGGATAACACGTCGTGCTGGTATAGTGCGAGTACATGTTGCAGGTTCTGGCGGACGGTATACATATGTACAATATTCAAATGTAGATTGTTGAATAAAAGGCAGGTAACAGGATGAACAAGAAAAGTTTCGTGCGAAAACATTTTGAAACAAAAATTTTGTTGCGGGAGGAATGGGAAAAAACAAAATATTCTTTATCTACCTTGTCTTGAATCTCTTCATAATTCCGAAAACTGCGCGTTCTCTACTATAATCGGGAGAGTGTATAGCAGGGAAATTTTTCAGTATGTTCAATGTATATTTTCTACTTATTTTGATTTTGAAAAGTGCAATCTACGGCGGTGTTTTGTTTACCGCACCAGAAATTGAGGTTATGTGTCACTATTTAATCAATATTTTCAGAATGTCACGTAACTCTAACTGGATTTATGTCAATTATGAAATAAAGTGTTGTCTTATTTGCTATACACGTTTGGATAAACATATAGCAATGTTTAAAAATCATTTCTCTCTCTTCACTTAAAAAAAATACATTGCAAGGCAAAATGATCCAATCGACACATTACAAAATATAAGTATTAAAATATCAAATGAAATATAAAATAAACTGAACACGAAAACCGTTTGCACTCCGAAATAAATTGTACGTACATATAAATTATGAAATATATATCTAAGTGTCCACGAACCAGAAGACTGCAAATTGTCAACATTCAATAACGAATCGATAAACGACCTATAGCCTAACCACCGCAACCGAAAGGAACACCATGTTGTATGGATGTTTCTTGCCACGTGATCAGGCGGTAACTTGGAACTGCTTTTATTTCAACCCTGATCCGTAAATATAGAATGAGCAGGGTAAAATGAATTAAGAACAATCTGTTTAAATAATGAAAATAACAAACACATAGTTGTCTAATATCGAACTTGCAAAAATTTCTTTCTTTTTAGTAATTTGCAAATTGTCGGTCCAATAAAAATACAAATATGTTTCTAAAATTAAAATTTATATTTCACATCTTTTTAATATTAGGAAAATGTTTGAAATTCTTAGCAGTTTCACAGTATTAATAATTCATATTATTTTTGTTCAATAATTCACCTATCACGATATGCGACTCATATGCCTCGCACATATGTGCCTGCACGAAGTGCGAGCGATAACGCTGCGTTTCGGCACGCATGGCGTGCCTCGCATGCAGTGCGAGTAACGTGCGTCGCACGCTTGCTATCTGGGTAACCTAAATATACATCGATATGTCAAAATATAACATAGGGGAGTGGGTATAACACGTGACTGCGAAAACAACTCTGCGCATGTGCTCGATCTTGCATACAAGTTTTCATTCGTGGCAAGCATCAACGAAGTCTTGGACGTCGCTCGTCCCACTTCTGCTCACCAAACACATACGGTGATACCACTCATTACTATTCCTTCGTGATTGATATAATCCAAACTTTATACGTGAATATCATATGCAAATACATACATTCAACCTTGTACAAAAACACCTCAGAGGCTTTTCTATGCATTTTAGTTTCTGAGGAACAGCGTATTTTTGAAACGACCTCTATTTTACGATCTTCATGATTTATTTTGAAAAATATTGCTTTTATATAAAAATATACTACTAAGAAATTATGTATTTCGTAAAGATATAACTTTCTTACGTACGTAAAGAGTACGTAAGAGTTCTTAACAAGTAAATAATGAATTAATATATTTTTGCAACACCCACCTCAAAAGTTGACGTTTTCATGCTTGTAAATGGTGGCGAAACGACCTTATTTGAGCAGACTGCGCAAGAAACAATTTTCGCGCATGCGCAGTTTGAAGATGGCTTACTTTAGAAACTAGTGAAAAAGCTGCGCATGCGCACTTTCGAGATAAGGTACTTTAGACACTGGCATAGGTAACTTTAAACACTGGTGTTGGTATCTTCTTGAAATAAATTTAGATTTAACATGAACAAATGTTTTATTGATTGAAGTTTTGTTTTTAGGGTTTTGTAGCCCTCCTCCCACCCCTCCGGGGAAAAGAGCATAAATGCCAATATTTTTTGTTATTAATTTTCTTTTCAAACATTTTTTTTCACAACATTTTTTTCTGATAAATTTTTTTACAGAAAATTTTTTTTTGCAACACCCACCTCGAAAGTGCTCCGTTCCGTGTAGCTAAATTATCCGCGAAGTGACTCATTCCGGAAAACAAGGCGGGAATAATATTGGCGCATGCGCAGTTCGATTCTTATATACTTTCCACATCAACGAAATGTACGCGCATGCGCACTTTGCAGATAAGCAACTTTCCGCATCGCGACAATTCGGGGGCAACGTAACAACAGCAGCGCTCAGTGTTTTAATGATTGAAGTTTTGTTTTCAGGGTTTCGTAGCCCCCCCCCCCCTCGGGGAGGGGGGCAAAAGAGCATAAATGCCAACATTTTTTTTTCAATAAATTTTTTTTCAAACATTTTTTTTCATACATTTTTTTCAACATTTTTTTTCAACATTTTTGTTCACAACATTTTTTTTCAACCATTTTTTTTCAACATTTTTTTTGCACTAAATTTTTTTCCAGAGCATTTTTTTCAAATTTTTTTCAACAAAATTTCTTTACTCCAGTCTATGCAATATAAAATTACTATTTTTCGTTACCACCTCCTAACAACTTTCTCGGAAGGTTGTTGCAAAAAATAGCGTGTGATATATGTGCGCACAGGCAATTGCTGACTCGTGTGATTTCAGCATTCGCCTTCAGCTCTTCGCACTCGTCCTCGTTTTCGCACTCGCTTCGCTCGTGCGATAGCCTCCGACTCGTGCTTCGAGCCTCCGGCTCATGCTGACAAATTTACACTCGTTGGCAATCGCCTATTTTGCGCACTTGTATCACAAATATCTGACGGGCCGAGAGTAAAAGCGGTGTGGAATTAGTAGAGGAGCGAAAGCGAATTTGAAAAGCTTCAGCGTAACAACGGTTTGAATGAGCGCCAGAGGGAAAGCGGATTGAAATACGTTAAGGGCAGAAACGGCTTAGACGCCTAAACCGTTTCTCCTCGCGGCCAAAACTCAAGCCGTTTTTCCCTGTAGTCTCGTGGAAACAGTATCTTCAGAACGTGGGGTTTTTCGGCCCCCACCACTTTCCCATCAGGGAGCAACACATGCAAACGTAGCGTGTCGGCGAGTCAGCTCTGTTACATGCTGCGTAGACCAGCTTCGTGTAAAGCCGAAAATGCACGAGCACGAGCTTGTGGCTCGGGCCGAGCCGAGCTCGCCCGACTTCACGATTCAGTTTCGTGGGTTATTAGGAGGTTTGGGTTGATTTTTGTTTTCGCGAATGACACCTGACATACCCATGCATGTAAGGAAGTCCCGAAATATTTTTTATTATGTCTTTCAGGAACGTATATGGGATTTTAAGATTAGATTAATAATATTCATCTTTTTCAAGTGATTTCATTTTTTATTATTTATGTTTTATTTTTTCATCCATTTCGAATATTGCAAAGTTTAAATGATAATAAATAATTATCATTTTAAATTTAATGTATAGAATTAATGAAAATAAAATTGATAAAATTTTAAAGTATAAAATCAAATTAATTAATTAATTTAATTTAATTATTAATGAATTAAATTAATTATAAAATTGAATTAAAATTGAATGAATGAATTAATTTAATTGGAATTTAATTGAATCAATTATAAAATTTTAAATGCTCATGCCAGGCAAGAGCATTTAAGTAAATTTGAAATTTGAAGAGGCAAGACTTGCCTCTTCAAATTTACTCCGGTTTTAAAATCCCGGATGACTATATATACACAGGAGACAAGATTTCACGGCCTAAAATGTTTCAAATTTTGTGTGGCATAATTATCTTAGTCATATTTTTAGTAAAAAATTATTTTTTAACAGATAAAAAACAAATTTTCAAGAAAATAGTTAAGCTTCCAACATAAGAAATAACTAAACAAAATACATTTTTTAACTGAAAATTTTAGTTTATGCTTAAGTTTGCAGTTGAAAAAAATTAATTTTTAACCCCTCCACACCCCAAACAAGAATATTTAACCAAGGAAATGAATTTTTAACTAAAATAGATGAACTTTCAAACAAGGATGATAACTTGCTACCAAAGAAGATGAATGTTCAACTAACAAGATAATTTTTCAAGAAAAAAAAAAAATTTCCAAGAAAATTGTTCAATTTTCAACTTTTGAAACGAATTTTAAGCTAAAGCAATAAGTATTCAACAAAAAATGAAATAATTGCAATGAAATAAAAAATATAATTTCCGACAAAATAGTTTAATTTTCAAAGGAAGAAATGAACTTTTAACTGGAAGATATAAATTTTTAACAAAAAATGGGACAGTTACTTTTCGGTGCGAAAAATTAATTTTGAATAAAAAAAAGCAATCGAATTTACAATAAAATAGTGAAATTTTCAATCAAAGAAATGAATTTATCAACAAAAATACCAATATTCTTCCAAAAAAGATGAATTTTCAACCACGTAGTTGAATTTTCAACAAAAAAGATAAAGTTTCAACCAAAAATGGAATACTTGTATTTCCATTAAAATATAAATTATTACCCCCCAAAAAAACAAAGTTTTAACAAAATATTTCAATTTTGAAGCAAAATATTGAATTTGCAAACAAATAAGTTAATTTTCAAACCAATAATTTTCTACCAAAAACAGGAATACAACATTTAAAAAATCAATTTTTAAACAACAAAAAAAAAACAAATTTTCAACAAAATAGATAAATTATCGACGAAAAACGGTTACATCATCAGTTTAAAAAATAAATTTACAACAACAAAAAAACATTATTTCAGCAAAACAGCTTAATTTAAAACAAAATACATGAACTTTCAACCATATAGTTGAATCTTCTACTAAAAAGATACATTTTTAACGGAAAATGGAATGTTTAATCTTTATCTAAAAAAATAATTTTAAACACAAAAAACAGAAGGTTTACATAATAGATGCATTTTCAAACAAATTAATAAATTCTTAATTAAAATAGATGACTTTTTAAACAGGAAGAATAATTTAATAACAAAGAACATGAATTTTAAACTGAGAAAATTCAACTTTCGAACAAAAAAAGCAACAAATTTTCAACAAAATAGTTAAATTATCAACCAAGAAAAATGAATTTTTAACCAAAATAGATGGTTTTTCAAACAAGAATAATTTTCTACTACTAAAAAGATGAATTTTCAACTAAAAAAGACAAATTTTCAAATCAAGAACAAATTTTGAACAAAATTGTAAAATTTTCGACTTTAAAAATGAATATTTAAACTTAAAAAAATAAGTATTCAACCAAAAATGGAGTATAGCCACATTCTCAGACAAAAAATGTAAGTTTCGACCAAATAGTTTAATTTTCAAAGAAATACATGAATTTTCAACTACAAAATATAAATTTTCAACCAAAAATGGAACAGTTAAATTTTCAATTCAAAAAATTAAATTTGAACAAAACAAAAAAACGATCGAATTGACAGCTGAATAGTTACATTTTTGAACAAAGAAATGAATGCACAAACAACAAGAGTAATATTGTACCAAAAAATGAATTTTTAACCCCATAGTTGAATTTGCAATTAAAAAAGATAAGTTTTTAACCAAAAATTGAATCGTTACATTTTCGGTAAAAAAGGTGATAAAAGAACGAAGTTTTAGCAAAATATTTACATTTTAACCAAACAAATTGAATGGAAAACAATGAATTTGCAACCAAGAAAAGGAATTTTCAAACGAATAGTTTTCTAAAAAAAGACGAAATTCCAACGAAATTAATTTGCAACCAACAAAAAAAAAGGAATTTTCCATCAAATAGGTGAATTTTCAACCAAGAATGCCATAGTAACATTTTTAGTGAAAACAAAAATGATTAAAAAAAGAACGAAGTTTAAAAAAATATTAAAAATTTTAACCAAAAAATTGATTTTTCCACCGAAAAGATGAATTTTCAATCAAAAAGACGAATTTGTGATTGAAAAAAACTAATTTTCAACCCAAATGGCATAGTTACATTATCATTTCAAAAAATTAATTGTGAACATAAGTAAAGTCATTTTTCAACAAATGAATTCAGTTTGCATGAAAGAAATGAATTTTAACCAAAAAAGAAAAGTTTAAAAAACGGAATAATTAAATATTCATTAAAAATTAATTTTTAACAAAAAAATAAAAGGATTTCCAACAAAATTGGTAAAGATAGAACCATCTTCAAGCAAGAAGAATAATATTTCACCAAAAAAGACTAATTTACAAAAAATACATGAATTTACAACCAGATAGTTGCATTTGTCAACTGAAAAATATAATTTTTCAACCAGAAAGGGTATATTTTAATTTTCAGCTGAAGAAAAAAATAATTTTGAAATCTTTCTCTGATAATTACCTTTCTTTTCAATCTATTTTAAACTCTAATTACAATTTTGCGGATTTTAGGAGAAAAGGCCGAAAAGTTACTAACTTGACCTCATATAATTTCTTAATATATTAAAACTTTACAAAACCTTTAATGTTTTAAAATACTTATCTCAACATTACAAAATTTATTTTTTACAATTTTATTTCAATTGTAAAATAAATTTAACAAAATTTATTTTGTAAAGAAATATATATCATGATTTTAAAAGGACAAAGCAATTTTAAAGGTAAGTCTTTGTAGCATTTTAATAACGAATGAACATATTTTCAGAATATTTTTCCTTGATTCTGCCCCAGGGTCAATCGTGGGACAAAAAACCGTGGAGAAATTTTAAATAGAGAGAGTACTCTGTATACATTAATAATAGTATAATAATTATAATAATATTCATTATAATAATATTTATATCAAGTATAACTTACATAATTAAAGCTTCGTTTTTCGCCCCGCTCCACATAGTCCGGGCGCTGGTGACACTTGAGTATTTTTTGAGAGGTGCTCGAGGTTTTATAATTGATCTTTATGTTTTTGGGGTCGCTGAATCCGATTATCGAGGGTGTTTTGCCGAACTCATGGTCAGTTTTGTTTAAATCGCAATTGTTTAAACAAATACGTAAAAATGTTGTTTTTGTAGTTAACTATTTTTTTTAGTAAATATATTCTATTTTGAGACGAAAAGGTCTCTTGCCATTTTTTCGTCAAACGCGTATTTCAAAAGTTATTAATTTTTAAATGTTGCAAATTGGACGTTTTTCACTAACTTTGCACGTTAATAACTTTTGAACTATTGCATATTTTTTCAAAATTAAAAAACGTACGTGTTCTGCAAGAGTTGCCCTACAACATGATGTGCCTTAAAATAAAGTCGTCATTCTAAAAGTTAATGCTAGCGCTATTAGAAGTTCGCACTTTTCCCCGTATAGTATGTGCTTGCAGGCTATATATAGAGCGCTGCGCGGTGACGCTTGAGTATCTATTGAGAAATGGCTCGCGGTTTTATAGTTGAATCTTTATGTTTTTGAAGTCGCTGAATCCTAATATGTTTTTTCCGGGTGTTTTGCCGAGTTCCCAGTCAATTTTTTGTTATTAACAAATTCAGTTGCAAAATTATGTGATCTCGGGTTTTTGCTGAAAAAAAATTATTCACCTCAAATCTGACTTCGTAAATCGATTCTACCGGAAAATATACAATATAATTATGTATAAAAAATCTATGTTTGGGTTAAAGTAATTAGTTAATAATTAATTTTCGACCACGGCGCCCAACTGCGCAAAACATATGGGCTTGTGCTTTCTGTATGTTGCAACGTTTGATTTATATTTAGTTTTCTGGTTACTGTACATATTTCACAATGGTGATACAATCTAGAGAAGTTGTAGGCTCCGGAAGCTTCGATCATGATTCCTTAAAGAAACCAATCCCAAAGCTACTGGAACGTGTACGTCATCCGCTTCTGCTCCTTCTGTCCTAGAAGGTAAGCAAGAGCGGGAAATTTACGCGTGATAACATCGGGCAACACTGTTCCCTGGAGTCAGGTCTCTAGCCGCGGATGACCTTACGCGGCAGACAAGACAGTTGGAGATGAAGGTTTCACCTCTGGATACTTTTTTAGAGCTACCAATCTTTGTAGAATTTAAGAGGAACAGTGTTGACGGACCAGATGGAGTGATCCCAGGAGAACAGCCTTTTGCATCCGGTTCGCGATGAAATGAGCCTGACGCTGGCAAGCCGGAATCTTGTTGAGTTGGCTAATAAATGAAGCTTTCATACCTCCAAGGCAGCCGATTATGAGAATTATAAGATGGACTTTGTAGCCTTGGTACAGCTTACTCAGCTCGAAAAGAAGTGCTTGATATTTCGCCTGTTTTTCTCCCTCCTTTGCCGTGATATTACCATCGGCTGGTGCCGAGAATTCAATCACGTAAATGATCTTGTTCTTCAGATCTTGGAGGACAATGTCAGGCTTCGTAGCACTGATACGTTGAGTGGTGGAGAATGAGAAATTCCAGTAGATCTTACACTGATCATTCTCCACGACTGACTCGAGTTCCCCCTGGGCGTATGGCAAGACGGGCAATAGATCAACACCATAGAAATGCCTAAGATGGTAATATATCACTTTTAGAGCTGCATTGTGTCTCTCTATGTACGCGCAGCGTGCATGTTTAGAGCATCCACTGAGAGCATGTCCAAGTGTTTCGGGCTCTAGCTTGCACGCTCGGCAGTTGGTATCGCGTACAGGTATATTCATTATGCGCTCGCGGTAAACTAAGGTGTCTATGACGCCGTCTTGACAGGCAAAAAGAAATCCCTCGGTCTCCGATCTCAATCCAGCAGACTTGAGAAACATGTTGGTCAGACCCATCGAGAGCTCTTCTCTACGTAGGATGCCGTAGAACTTACCATGGAGGGGTTTCTCAGCATGTTCTCTTAGTAGAAGCGTATGTTCTGCTTCCTGTATACGACTTTTGAGCACCAGAGGTGTTAGTGATGCTAGGCCATGTGTAATGTCGCTGGAATCAAATGGGAGGTCAAGCTCCTCTGCGGCCCTATCTGCTGCATGGTATAGAAACACCGCAGCATTGGCGACCTCATGTTGATGTACGAGTCGCATAAGGGAATCCGTGCTTTTTAGAACTGAACAGGCTGTAGCCAGAACCGTTCTTCGATGAAGACACTCTAAGCTTAGCAATCCTCTACCTCCTTTATCGCGAGGGAGATATATTCGAGGTACGGAAGATCTAGGATGAAGACTTCGTTGAATTGTCATCATCTTGCGTGTGCTTCGATCAAGTTGTTTTAACTCATCGACGTTCCATTTTACTGCACCAAACGTGTAGAGCAGTATAGGAACGGCCAGCATATTGGTCGCCTGGATCTTATTCTTTCCAGATAATTCGGAAGCCCAAATTTTTCTGAGAATTTGGCGATACCTTTTTCCAAGGGCCGTTTTCAAGTTATGCACATTTTGGGTTTCCGCTTGCGGTTGCCTGGTCGTCGCCTCGGTTCGTTCCTATTGCCACTCCCAACTGAACCATGGCCTCCATCCGAGAGAGGCCTATTGTGGGTGGCACTGCGCGATACTTGTGTCGTAACCGCATAATTCGTTGCATTGGGGAGTTAGCCCAAAGCAACGCGGCTGACTGCAAGAGCAGGAGCTCTCGGGCGATGGGGTCGCCACATCCCTACGCCTTATTATGATGTTGTAGGTACAAAATTAGAAGCATGATATAGTTTGCAGTTTCGCTTTGCCGCTGTTATCCTTACACAGCGGCCGTGGGTGTTGAAGGTGACACCAGTCGCCTCTGGATGCTTTCTTAGAGCTACCATGTATCACGCCATAGGTTCTTAGTCACTTGCTTCCTGATGGTCTAGGAAGTTTCTTACGATGCGACAGGTGTTTAATAAAACCGCCTTTTGAGCTGCCGCCAGTACCCTACTGACTCCTAAATGTTCAAGATGTTCAGTGCATCTTGCGTGCACATTGCCTGTAGCCGAAATCACAATAGGATGAATAGATGCATGTTTCACATTCCTCCATATTGCCTTAACTTCATGCCTTAGCTCGCTATACTTATGAATCTTGGTTGTATAGGTTGCCTGCAAATTTCGGTTGAGCGGACAAGCAATGTCGATGATGTAGACTCTTCCACCTTTTTTCTCTCGCATCACGATGTCAGGTCGATTGGCTCGGATGTAATGATCCGTCTGGATAGTCATATCCCAATATAAGATGTAATCTTCATTTTCTAAAACTGTCATTGGAATGTATCTATAGAAAGGCATCCATTCTGTTAAGAGTCCTAGGTTTAAGGCAAGTTGTTGATGTACAATGCCCGCCACATCATTATGTCTGTGCGTATATTCTCTTTGAGCCATTACGCGACAACCATCAATAATGTGCTCGATGGATTCGTTGGTATCTCCACATAATCGGCACCGGTCAACCACGTCTTGATGTAACACGTGTTTGCGATAATTCCTGGTGCTAACAACTCTATCCTGAATCGCAATGACGAATCCTTCCGTTTCTGGATACAGGAGTCCCTTTCTCAGCCAAATATTGGATGCCTCACTATCCACTTCATATTGATCTAGCGTTTTGGGGTGTTCGCTGTGGATGGCTTTCTGTCTCCATTGCGTTTCTAATTCCTCTATGGTTTGTGCCCTGATATTCAAGGCCTCCTCTGAGGACAAATTCAAGGGCGTGTAGTCAAGATCCGCTTTACAGATGGTGTTGTAAAGCGTAACATCTCGCTTGCTGTTAAAATAGTCTCGCAACTGTGTAACTTGTGACTCACACAGTTTTCTGACATCTACAATGCCTCTGCCCCCTCTATGTCGTGGTAGAACTACCCTTTCACTCGCCGAATTACGGTGGTGCATTCGGTGTTTCGTCATTTCTACGCGGATGATTCTGTTTAATCGTTCGAGGTCAGTGTTCGACCATTTGATGAGCCCAAAGGAGTACGTGAGAACAGGGATGGCGTAGGTGTTGATTGCCCTGATCTTGTGTGCCGAGTTAAGAGAACTCTTCAGAACCAATCTGAGTCTTGTAGTGAAGGCAGTCGTTAGGCTTTTCTTAACTATCGTATGCTGAATACCCTTAGATTCAAGAATACCCAGGTATTTATATGACTCGCCCTCAGCCATTGCCTCAATGTCATTCCCGAAATCGTTGTCTATCTCTGCGGTCCCTAATTCTCCTCTGATTAAATGCACTGTTCGGCATTTATCTAGTCCAAACTCCATGTTGATATCATTGGAAAACTGCTTTGTAACATCAATCACTTGTTGCAATTTCTCGTCCGAACTAGCGTATAGCTTCAGGTCATCCATGTATAGAAGATGGGTCACTTGATGACCATCCTCATTATCATTTACTCGGAACCCATGAGACATGCTATTTAAAGTTTTGCTCAGTGGGTTCAACGCTAAACAGAACCATAATGCACTGAAGGAGTCTCCTTGGAATATACCCGTCTTAATGCGTATTGATCTAGTTATCCTCAGTTGTCCATGATCAAAATACTTGATTCTTGTACCCCATAGCATCATCGCACGACTTAGGAAGTCAATGATGCGTGGACAAATTTTGTATACTTTTAAGACTTCAAGCAAATAGTCATGTGGTACGGAAGGAAACGCTTGCTTGTAGTCAATGTATGCCATGTGCAAGTTCCTTTGGTGTTTACGAGCTTGCGTCATGGCAACAGCGTCTATGGTGACTAGATCTTTACTGCCTCGGGAGTTTTTACAACATCCTTTTTGTTCTTCTGTAAGGATGTCATTCTCGTCACAGTGAGAATAA
>CAKNXH010053697.1:0-10657 GCA_932178445.1 Andricus quercusramuli | reverse complement strand
AAAATATTGAAAACTAATTTTTTAAACTGAAAATTCATCTATTTGGTGGAGAATCAGTCTTTTTTTTTTTAGTTGAAAATTCATATCTTCTGTTGAAGAATCTTCTTTTTTGGTAGAAAATTATTCTTTTTGAGTGAAAATTTACCTGTTTGGTTAATAATTCAAGTATTCCAGTTAAATATTCATCATTTGAGTTAAAAATTCACCTTTCTGGTTGAACATTCGTCTTTTTTGGTAGAACTTAATCTTCTTGCTTGAAAATTGATCTTTTCTGTTAAAAATTCATCAATTGGATTGAAAACTAATTTTTTGAACTGAAAATTCAACTATTTGTTGGAAAATTTGTCTTTTTAGTTGAAAATTTATGTCTTTTGTTGATTAATCTTCTTTTTTGGTAGAAAATTAATGTTCTTGTTTGAAAATTTATCTTTTCTGTTGAAAATTTATCAATTTGATTGAAAACTAATTTTTTGAACTGAAAATTCAACTATTTGTTGGAAAATTTGTCTTTTTAGTTGAAAATTTATGTCTTTTGTTGAATAATCTTCTTTTTTGGTAGAAAATTAATGTTCTTTTTTGAAAATTTATCTTTTCTGTTGAAAATTTATCAATTTGATTGAAAACTAATTTTTTGAACTGAAAATTCAACTATTTGTTGGAAAATTTGTCTTTTTAGTTGAAAATTTATGTCTTTTGTTGAAGAATCTTCTTTTTTGGTAGAAAATTAATGTTCTTGTTTGAAAATTCATCTCTGGTTGATAATTCAAGTATTCCAGTTAAATATTTATCATTTGAGTTGAAAATTCATCTTTTTGGTTCCAGTTGAAGATTCATAATTTGAGGTAAAATTGCATTACTTTGTTTGAAAATTATTATTTTTTTGTTTTTGTTGAAAATGATTATTTTTTAACTTAAAATTTTATTTTTGTGTTACATTTTGTCTTTTTTAGTTGAAAATTCGTATTTTTTAGTAGAAAATCAATCTTTTTGATTGAAAATTCATATTTTTGGTTGAACATTTGTCTTTTTTGGTAGAACTTAATCTTCTTGCTCGAAAATTTATCTTTTTTGTAGAAAATTTATCAATTTGATTAAAAATTCATTTTTTAAACCAAAAACTCAACTATTTGATTGAAAATTTGTCTTTTTAGTTGAAAATGTATGTCTTTTGTTGAAGAATCGTCTTTTTTTGGTAGAAAGTTAATCTTCTTGATTAAAAATTTATATTTTTGGTTGATAATTCAAGTATTTCAGTTAATTATCATCATTTGAGTTTAAAATTCATCTTTTTTAGTTGAATATAAAACTATTTGAGTGAAAGTTGAACTCTTGTTAAAAATTTATCTTTCTGGTTTAAAGTTGATCTATTTCAGTTGAAAATTCATAATTTGAGGTAAAAATTCATTACTTTGTTTGAAAATTATTCTTTTTTTAACTGAAAATATAACTATTCTAATTGAAAATTCTAATGGAATATTGGTTGAAAATTTAAGTATTTATTCATTTTATTCATTTAAGTTGAAAATTCATCTCTTTGATTGAACATCTATTTTCTTAATTGAAAATTTAATTTTTGGGTTACAATTTGTCTTTTTTAGTTGGAAATTCATGTAATTTGTTGAAAATTTGCCTTTTTTGGTAGAAAATTAATACTTTTGATTTAATATAAAACAACTTAGGAGAAAGTTAAACTCTTGTTCAAAATTCATTTTTTTTTGTGGTTTCAAATTGATCTATCCCAGTTGAAAATTCATCACTTCGATTGAGAATTTTTTGTGTGGAAAATTATTTTTTCATAACTGAAAATGCGACTATAAGATAAAATAAAAATTTGTTTGAATTATTATTAAGATTCATGGACTTTAGGCATAAATTTAAGAAATGAATTATTCTGTTTTTAGTATTATTTAATTAATCGATTGAATTTTTTAAGAATTTGAGTAGACACCCTGCTACAATTGTAAATGATTTTTTCCCGAAGAAAGAAGACCTTATTTATTTAAAGTCAATCATTAAAAAAAAATTTGTAAGATTCGTATGCCAAAATTCAGTGCTAAAAACATGGTTAAAAAAATGTTTTTTGTAAAATTTAAAAATTTTCATTAAAAATGTCTAATTTATATTTAAAGATTCATGGTTTTAGTTGGAAATTAATTTTTGTTTGTTTAAAATTCGAATATTCCAGTTGAAGATTCATCATTTTAGTTGAAAATTTATCAATTTGGTTGAAAATTAATTTTTTTAACTGAAAATTCAACCTATTTGGTTTAAAATTTTTCTTTTTTAGTTACATTATTTTGATTCTTAAAATCATGGAAAAACTATTTTTCAGAGATCTGATTTTTGTTGAAACTACCTTAAAAATTCAAATTTTTTAATTTGACTGACTGTAAAAAATATTCGCAAACCAAGAAATTACCAGGAATGTTTTTCTTTAATTAAAACTGTCACCCTGATTTGTAACATTCTATTTTTTACAATGATTATTGAAAATAATATTGAATCAGGGTTAAATTTTTTTTTTTTTTTTAATTAAAAAGAGTAAAATATCTTTACAACCAACCTTTATTTAGGAATATACTCTTTAAAACCAACTTACATCCTATCATACTTGTGTGGACGCACGCACGCGAGCGTTTATATACATATGTAAGTAAAATGTTAATCGGTTACATGAATTATAATTTTAATTACACAACAGCTGTTATCGTTGAGATACTGACAATCAAAGAAAAAACACCGATTTTCGCACGGAAAAAATATCATTTCGGCATTCAAAATCACATATTTTGGCATTATTAATTATTTCTTACTTTAACCATTTTTATCTAAAATGATTATTTCAATCACGATGATGTAAATTCAAAAAACTAAGTTCTTAATATTCTGCGAAGGCAAGAATAATCGATATTAAATCCCACGGACAATAAAACTGCAATCAATATGAGAAACTTTAAATTAGCAAGCATTGTAATAAATTTTCCTAAAATCTGCAGTAATTTTAATTCGATACAAGCGAAATTCACTGGTTCTTATCCATCCTTTTTTCTTGTATTTTCACAAATTGTAATTAGCAAACTTAGCGAACTAAGTTACAAATTGAATGAAGCAAGAACTTTTTTTGTTTTTTAATGAATGTAACTGCGAGTTAAATATTGTTCAGAATGTTTTTTTGGCGACTAGATGATGGAAAGAGATTTAAGGTCGCTACATGAAGTCGTCATATTCATTATCAAATCCATAATCTTCGTATTCGTTCACAATCGTATTCTCTCCCTCCACCCTCAATTTCGCCTTTCCCTTGCCTTTTTTCTTCTTGTCACCCTTTTCCAATTTTCCTTTCTCGATTGCGAGATTATCGATCGTTGTTTTTACTTTCCTTAACGATGCAGCAGACACTGGAAAGGAAATTATGGTTTTAATTAATTAATTTTTACTCTTTAGATTAAAGTACGAGGGTGTCTACCTTATCTGGAAAACCTGGAATTGCCAGGGAATTCGAAATTCAATAATTTTAATTTCACTTTAAATTTTTTTTTCCATTTACAAATTCACTAATTTAATTAATAATTCAAAGAGATGAATTTTCAACTCAAATGATAAATTTTGTAACTGGAATACTTGAATTTTCAACCAAAGAGATGAATTTTCAACTAAAATTATGAGTCTTCAATTGGAATAGTTGAATTTTAAACAAAAAAGATGAATTTTCAAATAAAACCATGAATGTTTAACTGGAGTAATGGAATTCTCAACCAAGAAGATTAATTTCTAAAAAAAATACGAATTTTTAGTAACATACCTAGAAAAACTTTGAAATTTCAGGGGATTTTTTTCAGTGAGGGAAATTTTTTCGAGAGAGTGCTTAATTTTTAAAAACTGCAATATAAAATTGAATAACAATGATTTTTCAGATGGAAAAGTGGGCATGTACTGCTGTATTTAACATCATTTTATTTAAATTCGTTTCTTTGGTTGAACATTAATTTTTTTAAGTTTCGAAAAATTATTATTTTTTTTTTTTTTAGTTATAAACTCGTCTTTTTTTGGTAGACATTAATCTGCTTGTTTGAAAATTCATCTTTTTTTGTTCAAAATACAACTAATGCAGTAAAAACTTCTTCAGGATTTTAGTTGAAAATTAAACACTTTGTTTGAAAATTTAACTATTTTTTAAAATTCAACTTTTTTGTTAAAGGTTGATCATTTATGTGGAAAATTAATATTTTTTGTTTAAAATTCAACTATTCAAATTAAATTTTCATTATTTTAGTTAAAACCTAAGTTTTTTTAGTTGACAATTTGTCTTTTTTTGGTAGAAATTAATTTTTTTTTTGTTTAAAATTAGTTTTTTTTTCAACTGAAAATGTAACCATTTCTCTGTTGTTGAAAAATTGGTTCTTTTCGTGGATGATAATTTTTTTTTACTGATAATATAACTATTCCAATTGAAGATTCCATCGTTTTAGTTAAAAATCCATCTCTTTGGTTGAAAATTAATTTATTTTCACTAAAAATTTAACTTCAATTTTTGGTTGAAATGTGATCTTTTTTGGTAAAAATTAGTCTTCTTGATTAAAAATTCATCTTTGGTTGAAAATTCATCACTTGTTTGAAAATTTAACTATTTTTTGTTTAAAATTAGTTGTTTTTTTGGTTGAAAACTATTTTTTTGAACTGAAAATTCATCTCTTTGGTTGAAAAATGATCTTTTTTAATTATAAATTTGTCTTTTTTGGTAAAAATTAATCTTCTTGGTTAAAATTTCAATTATTCTAGTCAAAGATTCGTCATTTTAATTCAAAATTCATATTTTTTGTTTACTATTCCACAATTTCAGTTAAAGATTCATTATTTTAGTTGAAAATTCATCAATTTGGGTTGAAATTTAACTATTCCAGTTAAAAATTCATAATTTTAGTTGGAAAATCGTCTTTTTGGTATAAATTAATCTCCTTTGCTCAAAATTCACCTTTTTGGTTGAAAATTCAATTATTCTAGTTGAAGATTCATCCTTTTTTTTTAGTTGAAAATACATCTCTTGGGTTTAAAATTCAACTATTCCAGTTGAAGATTCATCATTTTAGTTGAAAATTCATAACTTTGTTTGAAAATTAGTTTTTTTTCTGAAAATTAGTTTTTGAAATGTAAATTTAACTATTTCAATTGAATATTCCATTGTTTTAGTTAAAAATCCATCTCTTTGGTTGAACATTAATTTCGTTCACTAAAAATTTAACTATTCAATATTTGGTTAAAATGTGATCTTTTTCGGTAGAAATTAATCTTTCTTGAATAAAAATTCATCTTTTTGGTTTAAAATTTAATTATTTCAGTTGATTTATCATGTTAGTTGAAAATTCATCACTTGTTTGAAATTTAACTATTTTTTTTTAAATTAGTTGTTTTTTTGGTTGAAAACTATTGTTTTGAACTGAAAATTCATCTCTTTGGTTGGAAATTATTTTTTTTTTAGCAGAAAACTTAACTATTTAAGTTTTGGTTGAAAAATGATCTTTTTTAATTCTAAATTAGTCTTTTTTGGTAGAAATTGATCTTCTTGGTTAAAAATTTAATTATGCTATTTAAAGAATCGTCATTTTATTTCAAAATTAATATCTTTTGTTTAAAATTCAATAATTTCACTTAAAGATTCATTATTTTAGTTGAAAATTCATCAATTTGGTTTGAAATTCAACTATTCCAGTTAAAAATTCACAATTTTAGTTGGAAAATCGTCTTTTTGGTATAAATTAATCTTCTTGGTTGAAAATTCACATTTTTTGCTGAATTTTAAATTATTCTAGTTAAAGATCATTTTAGTTGAAAAATCATCACTTTGTTTGAAAATGTAACTATTTTTTTTCTTTTTTTTTTTGTTGTTGAAAAATTGGTTCTTTTTGTGGTTGATAATTTTTTTTACTGATAATATAACTATTCCAATTGAATATTCCATCGTTTTAGTTAAAAATCCATCTCTTTGGTTGAGCATTAATTTTTTTCACTACAAATTTAACAATTCAATTTTTGGTTGAAAATTTAATTATTTCAGTAGATTTATCATGTTAGTTGAAAATTCATCACTTGTTTGAAATTTAACTATTTTTTTTTTAAATTAGTTGTTTTTTTGGTTGAAAACTATTGTTTTGAACTGAAAATTCAACTCTTTGGTTGAACATTAATTTTTTTAGCTGAAAAATATTTAAGTTATGGTTGAAAAATGATATTTTTAAAATATAAATTTGTATTTTTTGGTATAAATTAATCTTCTTGGATCAAAATTCATCTTTTTGGTTGAAAATTCAATTATTCTAGTTAAAGATTCATCATTTTTTAGTTGAAAATACATCTCTTGGGTTTAAAATTCAACTATTCAAGTTGAAGACTCATCATTTTAGTTAAAAATTCATAACTTTGCTTGAAAATTAGTTTTTTTTTTATTTTTGTTGAAAATTAGTTTTTGAACTGAAAATTTAAAAATTCCAATTGAATATTCCATCATTTTAGTTTACAAATTTATCAATTTGGTTCAAAATAATTTTTTTGGCTGAAAATTCATGGATTTTGTTGAAAATTCAACAATTTCAATAAAAGATTCATTATTTTAGTTGAAAATTCATAAATTCGTTTTGAAATTCAACTATTCCAGTTGAAGATTCATAATTTTAGTTGGAAATCGTCTTTTTGGTATAAATTAATCTTCATTGCTCAAAATTCACCTTTTTGGTTGAAAATCAATTATTCTAGTTAAAGATTCATAATTTTTTTTTAGTTGAAAATACATCTCTTGGGTTTAAAATTCAACTATTCCAGTTGAATATTCATCATTTTAGTTTAAAAAATTTATCAATTTGGTTCAACATAATTTTTTTGGCTGAAAATTCATGTATTTTGTTAAAAATTCGTATTTTTTAGTAGAAATTAAATTTTTTGGGTGAAAATTTATCTTTTTGGTTGAAAATTCAAGTAATCCAGTTACATATTCTTGTACTTTGTCGATAATATATATTTTTTGTACAAAATTCAACTTAGTTGAAAGTTAAAATTTATTGATGAAAATTCATCTATTCCAATTGAAGATTCATCATTTTAGTTGAAAATTCGTTTTTAGGTGAAAAATTAATTTTTTTAACTAAAAATTCAACTACTCAATTTTCGGTTGAAAACTGATCTTTTTTGGTTCATATTTAACTATTTGATTGACAATTCATGTATTTAGTTGAAAAATCGTTTGTTTTTTTTTTGTAGAAAATTAATCTTTTTGATTGAAAATTCAACGATTAGTTAATTAATCGATGGTGCTAATATATTTAAGAATATCTTGTAATATAATTTGTTAACGTTTTCTAAATTAAACATATTAATTAAATCCCTAAGAGCTGAAAAAAACATAATAAACTCGCGAAACTAAATACATTATCCAAATCTATTTTTTGAGATCCCTGAAAAAATCCTAGAATTACCAGGGTTTTTTTCCCAGGATTTGAGTAGACCCCCGAATACGTTTTTAAATTAATTTTGTGGGATTGTTCCAATTTTCATTTCGCTTTACTTACATTGAACTGCAATATTTTTTATTAAATCTTCTGCGAATGCTGTGAATTCTGCGTGTTTGTTCATCGTATTGATTTTCAACATGAGCGCATCACCAAATTGGTCGAATTCTTCTTTTGTATCAGGGATCATCGCATCCAGACCCTTCGTTGTTTCCATTATACCTTAAATACAAGTTTAAATTAGGCAAAATATAATTTTCGATCAGATATCGCATCAGACGAAAGAAAATAAATTTAGGGTCATTCGACTGACAATTTAAATTAGTATTGTATTTTAATAAAACTTAAAATTTAAATAACCAATTTGATAAACAATATTTTGTTAAACTTTCCTATGAATTTGAAAGAAAGCACAAAAAAATACATTTTTCAAAAAATATACAAAAACAACTTCTGCAGAAAAGGACTGCAAAAGGAAAAGTTTCTTCAAATAACTAGTCAATTGACATTTTTCGCTTTCAATGTTTTTGCTTTAAAAATTATAAAAAAGTATAAATTCATATGAGATTAATTTATTTTTAACGCTTTACGATGAAATTGTTATAATTTGTATTTCCCTTCTTCACCCCTTTTTTAAATTCCTCTTTTTTTCTCAATTCTCGCAAATCTTGCCCTTTTGTCTTGATAAAAATGATATAATATAATACAAGTGACAAGCGACAAGTTAAAAAATGTTTAAACAAAATTGAAACAGTAAAAAAAATGTGTAGTAATTTTAAAAATAATAATTAAAAAGTTAATTAAAAAATGGAACTTTCCAAATTACTACTTAATATCAAATGTTTTAAATTGAGCCATTTGAGAATATAAACAAAAAATACAATTTATTAAATAATCCATTTTTTTGTTTAAAATCGTTCTCACAATCAGGAATATTTTCTCTTTTAAAAAATACCAACATTAATGAATAAATCTTGACGTTTAAAAGTATAATTGAATTTTTTTTTTCAAGATTTTTGATTTCGTCCTTACTATAATTAACACTGAATGTAAATTTTAAAATATACTCTTCAATGCTCTTAAACTCAAATTAAAAACAGGCGAGTTTGAGCGATTAAAATATTTAATGTTTATAGATTCAGCCTAAAGATATTTTAGTTTGAAATCGGTCCGATAAAAATTTGTAAATTTTTTATTCACAAGATTTAAAAATAAAATTGGACAGATTTCAAACTACAATATTTTTAGGCTGAATCTAAACAAATTAAATATTTTAAGCGCTCAAACTTATCTATTTTTAATTTGAGTTTAAAAGCATTGAAGAGTTTTTTTTCAAATTTATATTTAAAGTATTAATTAAAGTAAGGACGAAATGAAAAATCGTGTAAAGAAATATTTAATTATACTTATGAATTTCAAGATTTAATCCTTAATAGTGGTATTTTTTAGAAGAGAAAATAAAATTGATGAGAACATTTTTAAACATATAAAAAATTAATTATTTAATGAATTTTATTTTTTACATGATTTTTTGACATCGCCGTCAATGGCTTTCCAACGGCCTAATAAGTATCCAATTTTTAAAAATAAATTCTTAAAAGTAGTTGTCGCACGAAAAAAAAACATTATTTTAATAATTATTTTAACAGTTGTTTTTGTAATTCAACTTTCTGTCACTTCTTAACAATTTTTAAACAATTGTTGAATTTTAATAAATCACGGCTTATTCTTTAGGGAAAATATTCCCGATAACTCTACTGTTTCCAATTTTTAAGTAAGTAAATAATCTCCAAATAAAATTATTTCTTCAAAATTTGTTTAAAAAAAGTTTTCTTTAAATTTGTTTTAACGAAAACGCGGTTTTTCTGAAAATATTGAGAGTAGACATTCTCAAAAAATCCACACTTATATTTTTTGTCAATTTTGTTGAATTTTTACTTTCATAAAGATGGAATTTTTTTCATAAAATCGGATTTTCTCATTTTTCTCGCGAACGATAGATACGAAAAAATGTTATGATAAAAGTTTGCACTGGCTTCAAAAATATAAATATTTTTCTTATGTTTTCAAAAATTTGAGGGAAAAAAAGATTTTTTTGAAAACCCGACCTTTTTTATTTTTTTACAATTTCTCCTTGCACAAATATAAGACAAAAGATAAAAGTACACCCCTACCAGATGTCTATCTTTTGTGTTTTAACCAATTTCTCTATAAAAAAAAAGGAAAAATCGATAAAAATTTACTAAAATAGCATGTAATTTTTATTTCTGAAATTGAAGAAACGAATTTTTTCAACGAATAAAAATCTCCTTTTTCTCGAAAACGACGAATAATATAAATTTTAATTTATAATTACAAATTGTTCTACTTCCTGAAATCTATAAAAGCCCTACCAGATATTTGCCTAGTGTGTTTTAACCAATTAAAAAAAATATATAAAAAATCGATAAAATGGACTAGAATATCATATATTTCAACGAACTTCAACATTTTTTTTTAATGTTTTTTTTTGTTCAATAACAATCTTAAGAATAGTTTCAATGAGAATATTAAGGTTCCCGAGTTTTAAAGTAAAGAAAAAGAAATTTAATTTCTAAATCTAAAGAAACATCATTTTTTAACGAATAAAAATCTCATTTTTCTCGAAAACGGCGCAAAATATTAAAAGTAATTTATAATTACAAATTAAATCTACTCTCTGAAATATATAAAAGTATACCCCTACCAGATGTTTATCTAGTCTGTTTTAAACAATTTTTCGAAAAAAAAAAGGAATTCGATAAAAAGAGACTAAAATAGCGTTCACTTAATATTTTTACTGAACAAGAAACAAACGGTTTTAAAAATAAAACGTTGAAGTTTGTTATAAATGCTATTTTAGTCGATTTTTATCGACTTTTTCTAATTTTTTTTTTTAAATCTGTTAAAATAAACAAGATAAACATCCGGTAAGAGTATATTTTTATAGATTTCAGGAAGTGTAATAATTTTCAACTAAATATTGTTCATAATTTTTGGCGTCGTTTTCGACAAAAACGAGATTTTTGATGATTATAAATAATGTTTCTTCAATTTCAGAGATAAAACCTCATTTTTCTTTACTCTGGAGATCATTAACCTTAATAATATAATGTAACATGCTCTTCACAACGTTACTGAAC
>CAKNXH010053696.1:22372-56118 GCA_932178445.1 Andricus quercusramuli | reverse complement strand
ATAATAAATAATAAATAATAAATAATAAATAATAAATAATAAATAATGAATAATGAATAATAAATAATAAATAGTAAATAATAATAATTAATAGCAAATAATAATTTTATTAATAATTAATTTAATAAGTTGGCGTAGGGATGTGGCGACCCCATCGCCCGTGAGCTCTGGCTCTTGCAGTCAGCCACGTTGCTTTGGGCTAGCTCCCCAATGCAACGAGTTATGCGGTTATGACGCCAGTATCGCACAGTGCCACCCACAATAGACCTCTCTCGTATAGGCCTCTCTCTCGTATAGAGGTAAGGCCATTGCCTTACCAGCCAATGGGCCCGGACAAACGCGAGAACATCGATTTAAATGGTCCGACCAACTCAGGAGGGACATCCTTACCTGTTGGCAAAGAAGCTCACCGGCGCGAAGAGGATCCATGGAGAGGTTACATGACCGTTGGGTCAATACGCACCCGAAATATCCACCAAAAAGTCTTCCTCAGGATAGACAAATTAGCTGAAGCTAATACTGCGCTCCCCGATTTGGTCCCCGAAGATGTTAATCTATGGAATCTGAACTGTGTAGTTTACGAGAAGGCGGTCTCCCTGCTTAGCGACAACAAAAGTAACGATACTTCAGTACGTCTGAGTAAGACTCGCGAGCGTATTGCATAGCTTCAGTGCGTGATTAGCTAAATAAATACAAATAAAAAATTCGCTCCAAAAGTTAGGGCACTTGCTCGAAACTTAAGATAAGCAAATCAGACGCTGAACAAGTGTTGACCATTAAACAGCACTGGACGCAAAGAATAAGATCTCTTTCAACAGCGAAACAGCGCCTTGAAGGGCGAGTTGAGTGGATTCAGGATAATTCCACCTTTTCTACCCATCCTGTCCGCATGTTCAATAAAGCGTCACGTGCCGTTAAAAATCCGCCTAGTCCAGAAGAGATTCAAGTCTTCTGGGAGTAAGTATATGGAGATACTTATCAGCTAAATGAAGACGCTTCTGATATATCACTCTTTCGTAACTTTTGCTGAAGGCAAAGGTTACAGGGTTCAGAGGAAGAGTGTCCAATAATTACTGCTGAAGAAGTGAAGAAAGATATCGCTAGAACTAAGAACTTTTCAGCGCCAGGGTCAGACAAAATCAACAACTTTTGGTGAAAGAAGTTTACTTCTACGCACCAACTACTTTCTTGAACGGAGAACAACCCGTACCGCAGTGGTTGGTGGAAGGACGCACGGTAATGATCCCTAAGACCGGAGATTTGTCAATTTTAAAGAAATACAGGCCCATAGCTTGTTTAAATACCAGCTACAAGCTATTCACTGACATCCCTAAAGAGAGGATATAAACATCTATGAAGCCGGTATGGAGTGCAATAGTGGAACAACGTGGATGGAAGAGAGCGCTGGCAGGTTGCAGGGAGAACCTGTTGATAGACAGGTGTATTACCCGGGACTCGATCAGGTATCGACGCAATCTGTCCATGGTTTGGATTGCCTACCGTAAGGCATTCGATAACACGAACCATGAACTATTTATTAAGCTCCTTGAGTGCCTGGAGGTGCACCCAAAAATAGTGAGATGAATAAAAGAGCTTATGTTCTTGTGGCGGACAATATTTGTCATAACATCTGACAAAAGACAAATGACTACAAGAGGAAAAAGCTCTGGGTACCTATGTGGCCCGCCAAACAGAAGAGAAAATAAGGTCAACCACCTTTTATACATGGACGACCTTAAACTCTTTGCTTCCTCGAAAGAGGACCTTAACATCCTTGTGGAGGCGGTAAATAGGTACTCTAAAGCGATTGGCATGAGCTTCGGGCTGGACAAGTGTGCCTGCGTTCAACTACATCAAGGAAGACTAGAAACTACATCACCGAGTGACGATCAGGATGTTCAACTAATAGGCGGAAATATCATTCAACATCTTGGTATTGGAGAAACGTATACATATCTAGGAATACCGCAAGCGGAAACCCAAAATGTGCGTGTATTAAAAACGGCCCTTGGAAAAAGGTATTGGCAAATTCTCAGGAAAATTTGGGCTTCCGAATTATCTGGAAAGAATGAGATCCAGGCGACCAATATGCTGGCCGTTCCTATACTGCTCTACACGTTTGGTGCAGTAAAATAGAATGTCGGTGATTTGAAGCAACTTAAACTGAAACACGGGCAAGATGACGACAATCCATCGAAGTCTTCATCCTGGATCTTCCGTATCTCGAATATACCTCCCTCGAGATAAAAAGGTAGACGTTTGCTGAGCTTAGAGTGTCTTCAGCGCAGAACGGTCCTGGCTACAGCCTGCTCAGTTCTAAATAGCACAGATTTTCTTATGCGACTCGTACATTAACATGAAGTCGTCAATGCTGTGGCGTTTCTATACCGTGCCGCAGAGAAGCTCGGCCTCCCATTTTATTCCAGCGATACTACACATGGCCTAGCATCACTAACACCTTTGGTGCTCAAAAATCGTGTAGAGGAAGCAGAATATACGCTTCTACTAAAAGAACATGCTTACAAACCCCTTCATGGTAAATTCTACGGCATTATACGTTGATAAGAGCTCTCGATGGGTCTGTCCAACGTGTTTCTCAAATCTGCTGGATTAAAATCGGAGACTGAGGGATTTCTTTTTGCCTGTCAAGACGGCGTTATATGTAGACACCTTGGTTTTCCGCGAGCGCATAATGAATGTACTTGTAGGCGATACCAACTGCCGAGCGTGCAAGCAAGAGCCAGAAAACCTTGGACATGTTCTCAATGGATGCTCAAAATATGCACGCTACGGGTACATAGAGAGACACAATGTAGCTCTAAAAGTGTTATATTACGATCATAGGCGAAATATCAACCACTTCTATTCGAGCGGAGCAGGCTGTACCAAGGCTACAAAGTACATCTTGTGGTTCTCATAATCGGCTGTCTGGAAGGTATGAAAACTTCATTCAATAGCCAATTAAACAAGATTCCGGCTTGCTAGTGTCAGGATAAATCCATCACGAACCGGATGCAAAAGGCTGTTCTTCTGGGATCATTTTACCTGGTCCGTCAACACTGTTCCTCATAACATTCTATAAAGATTGGTAGCTCTAAAAACGTATCCAGAGGTGAAAACTTTATCTTCAACTGTCCTGTCTGCCGCGTAAGGTCATCCGCGGCTAGAGACGCGAAGGAACTGTGTTGCCCGATGTTATCTCGCGTAAATTTCCCGCTCTTGCTTACCTTCAAGGACTGAAGGAGCAGAAGCGGATGACGTACACATTCCAGTTGCGTCGGGATTGACTGCTTTAAGGAACCATGATAGTAGCTTCCGGAGCCTACAACTTCTCATTATAAATGTATTCTGGCTGTCTTGGAGTTACGAAAGCTTCATTTCTTAGCCAACTCAACTATATTCCGGCTTGCCAGCGTCAGGCTCATTCCATTGCGAATAGGATACAAAGGATTGTTCTTCTCATAACATTCCACAAAGATTGGTATCTCTGAAAAAGTATCTAGAGGTGAAACCTTTACCTCCAACTGTCCCGTCTGCCGCGTAAGGTCATCCGCGGCTAGAAACCTGACTCCAAGGGACAGTGTTGCACGATGTTATCTCACATGAATTTCCCGCTCTCGCCTACATTCTGGGACAGAAGGAGTAGAAGTGGATGACATACACGTTCTAGTTGCGTCGGGATTGGTTGCTTTAAGGAACCATGATCGTAGCTTCCGGAGCCTACAACTTCTCATAATAAAAAATATATGCCGTCTGCCGCGTAGGGTCATCCGCGGCTATAGACCGGACTCCAAGGAACAGTCTTGTACGAAGTCTCTCGCGTAAATTTCCTGCTCTTGCTTACCTTCTGGGATAGAAGGAGCAGCAGTGGATGACGTACTTGTTCCAGTTGCGTCGGGATTGGTTGCTTTAAGGAACCATGCTCGTAGCTTCCGGAGCTTCCGGAGTCATGTGTCGAATTGGTAGACACATGCCGTTGAAATTTGTTAGTTGCTAACCTCGGTCAAGGTCAATAGTTAAGTCATTTTGCTTACTAGTAGAGTCAGTGAATTTTAAAGTAATTCCGAAGTATTATATCAGGGTTCAATGACAGAATAAAGTATTGATTGTCCCAGTCGTCACTTGGACCACTCTCTGATAAAAAGAAATCACGCTTTAAAGATGGCGCGTACTCTTAACTCGGCAGGAACGGTCGTCTTTCCAAACAATAGCTTCGTTTTGAGTGGGGCGAAAGCCCGCTCGTTATAATTTTTTTTTTTATTCAACTGTAATCCAATTCATGAACTTCCTTACTTAATTATATCTGTGGTTAATTTTGAAATGTTGATTTTATCTGACTTCACCTCCCCCTGCGTTCCCCCCTTACTCCGCCACTCTGCTGAAGCTACCGGCACATAAACGTGACTCATTCGGAATAAGTTATATATAATGAATTACAATATCTTTTGTTAGTTTGAGCTTAGGCAAACTATTTGGCGCCCTTCAGGCAAACATTGGACTCATTCGGAGTCCAGTCGTAAATAATTGATTAAATTCATTAAATACAAAATTATAATATATATATATATATATATATTATAATTTTGTATTTGATGCTAGTAAGAATGTATTATTTGGCGGCGTTTTTTTACCCTCGTTTCTTTAGAAGGTTTGTTTTGAGAGTCCTATATTTTGATAACCATCCTTATTGGATATAAGTGGTAGCAACACTTCACTTTATCACTATTTTAAATTGTCGGAATAGCCGCATGGGATACGTTCTAGAGAACAAGAAAGATTCTTTATTTCATTCATTTCTCAATTCACTTAATTGTAAAAATGTTGCAGATTTAGAAAATGAATCGGGATCAGAGATAACTTGTGGACGAGTGATTCCATCTCATTGAACTTTCCCTAAATATTTCGTAAAATTTACACCGAACACAGTCAGTTCACTTCAGATTTCTGAAGGAAGTCTATGCCACTTGGTGTCCAGACCATGATCCAACCCACTCGTGATACAGCCATCTTGGTTACCATTCAACACAGCCGCCAGCTACTCACTTATTCAGTATCGCGGTGTAGCTGGTAACCTTCCTGATTGGCTGCATTTTTTTTACTTGCGCGTGGCTAGAGCTTGTGTAGGTTGGATCATGGTCCAGACCGTCGCCTCCGCGCGCGAGCTCACCTCACCGCGATCGATCTTTAACATGCCCAGCTAGGAGAAATTCCCTTCGGAAACACATGGGTCGCTTCCAAATCCATTTTTTCTGAAGAGCGGGTGCAGTGGTAGAGTCGAACGGTGGTCTCTCGTATAGTGACGTCGCCTAGCCCCGTAGATCCGAAATATCCGCAGGTATGCTTCAGGGCGACTAACTTTCCAATATAACAACTTGAGAGCAACTAGAATTTTAATTAGTTTACTTCAGCATATTTACATTTATTTTCAATAAAGGTAATTGAAAAGAAAAATTCTACATCATTGAATATTTTATTACAGTTTTGTACAATGTACCCAAATGTTGAATGAAACTTTGTGAAGTATAAAAATATATTAACATTATGCACAAGGTGGAAATATAAGTGATAGAAATAAAATATGATTATAAAATCTAAATTTAATTCAAAATATTTGTTAGGTACCAGTTTTGTTACATTGTACAAAACTGTGATATTAAAATATTCAATAATGCACAACTACAAAAAACACTTTATAAACTTCTTTCAATTAACTTAATTAAAAATAAATGTAAACATACTGAAATAAAGTAATTGAAACTGTATTTGCTCTTAAAATGTTATATTAAGAAGTTAATCGCCCCGAAGCAACTCTACAGATATTTCGTATCAACGGGGCTAGGCGACGCGACGTGTCAAGAAAATTTTAAAACAGCCTAAATTATTATTTGAACATTCTAATTTAAGACAGGCATAACAAAACACATTATTCGAAGCACAATTTATATTTTTCGAAATCCTTGCTCATACCCATGAATTGGAAGATTGAAAAATATATGATGGACCCAAACATAATTCCACAATTTACGCAGCACTTTCAATAAACAGATTCAGTAGGACACGTTTTCTATTATTCTCTACTATTCATGGCAATCAGGATTAGAAAAACTTGGAACAGGCGCAGAAAATATGCTCTACGGAGCACACCGGAAATTTAGGCAAATAGCAGTTTCCCAGTAATAATAGAAAATTATAGAAAACATGCACCCTATTGCGCCAAAAGGAATTGCCACATCTGCTTTGAGTTTGAAGTATGGAACCTAATTAAGAGAAAAGAGTTAAAAAGAATATTTAAAAAAAACTAATATGATTGAAATTAAAAAAGTTGACAATAGAATGACCCTGGAATATTGTTCACCTTATTTAATAAACACCTTATTTAATAAAATTTGATAAAATATCAGTAACTGTCATCAAACGACATAACAATTATTAGCATCAAGTGAAAGTAGTTGTAAATAGAAAAAATAATCGATACTGCAAACATTTTTGAATGAAAAAGTAATACAAAATAATCTTGAAGCAAAAATGTTATTTATAGATGCGGCGATGAACATCGCTAGATTTGTTGTGCTCAGTTAAGCCCAACGCCGTTCGGCTATATTCGAATATGACGAATTACGTCAAAATATAATCAGTCGCTATGGAAACGTAACCAGTTACCAGGGAAACGGCCAAAAGTTGTAGATGGCAGGAGCGAATCTGATGTTGTCTATATGATTATATAACACCAAATAACAACCACCGCAGGGTCCGACTGGGAGCAACTGCCATGTATGAAAACGACACTGACTCTCAGTATAACCGCGGTAAATCACACATATGGCCACGTCTCATGGCCGTGAGATGGTCGATGAAATGTGACCGTCCGCTAAGGGACCTACAAAAAAAAAAAATTGATAGCAGTTCGAACTCGAAAGTTCATTGCCTCACTACCCGATTCGGGTAGTGTTTATAGGTGGATATTTACTACCAGTGGTGGCCCACCACACCCACGACGGACCAACATCACGCAGTATTCCCGAAAAGTATCCATCCAAGTACTAACCACGCCCAACACTGCTTAACTTCAGTGATCTTACGAGAACTGGTGTTTTCAGCGTGGTATCGCCGTTGGCGATACAGGGACCTAATGCGGAAAAAATCGATTTTTATATTCTTACGCCAATCGATAGTTTCTGAGTTACTCTTTCATTCCCAATAATCAGAATTTTTTTAAGTCAATTACTTTTCTTGTTATTTAGCTACAAACATACGCGAAGGCCGAACGAGAGGCTTACGAATGTCAGCCCCACCACTTACCACTACAGCTGTACGCGACGTGCTTTGACGCATTAGGTCCCTTTCTTCGCGGACGGTCACATATATGTGATAACAGGCAAAGTATATAAGCCGGTAGTATACACAGGGTGTTTTTTTTTTATCTTGAGATATCGAAATATCTCAAGAAATACGCATCCAACGAAAAACAATTTCGTAATAAAAACGTTTTATTTTCGAGGGCAAAAGCGATTCCGCAAAAATTTACCCCACACGCTTGGGCGGGAGGGGGCAGTGTTAACTTTAAAATTTTAAATGGGAACTTATATTTGGTATTGCAGATTTAGATTACCCATTAAAAAATACGTAAGTTTTATTTGAATTTTTTTTTCGATTCGCACCAGATGGCGATGCATTGGCGAAAAATGAAATGGTTGACTGTTCAAGGAATGCGCTTCCAAACGGAAGATAAAAAACACAAACGGTCGGTTAGTTTGGGTTGATTAATACAGGTTGGTATGTTTGAGTTGAATTTATTGTCTTAGTTGTGTTCGCTTGGGTTGGATTGGGTGTCTTGTTTCTTTGATTTGTGTGCTTTGGGTGTGCTGCTTAGTTCTTTCGGGTAGGATTTTCTTGTGTTGCTTACGTTTGCTTTGATTATATGTGTTGGTTATGTTCGATTCAGTTCGCTTTGTTGATTGCGTTCATTTGATTTTGTTGTTGTGGGAGCATGCATATGGTTTGGTCATATTGGTTGAATTCGTTTGGGTTAGTGTTGTTGGTTGCGTTAATTTGGGTTTGCTTAACAGTTTTGGTGACCACATCCAAACCAATCTAAGCAAATCTCACCAGCATAAACAGATCAACCCAAACAAACGTAACCAAGAATACTAACATAAGCGAACACAACCAATAAGACCAACTCAAATGCACGCAACTAAGACAACAAAATCAAATGATCGCAATCAACAAAGCGAACCGAATCGTACATAACCAACAGATCTAATCGAAACAAACGTAAGCAACACAACCAATCCAACCCGAACGGACTAAGCAGCAAAAGCAAAGCACACAAATCAAAGAAACAAGCCACCCAATCCAAACCAAACGAAGGCAACTAAGATAACAAACCCAACCCAAACGAACATAAGCAACATAACAAACCTAAACACACCAACTTGTATTAACTGACCCAAACAAACTGACTGTTTGTCTTTTTTATCTTTCGTTTGGAAGCGCATTCCTTGAACAGTCAACAATGTCATTTTTCGCCAATGCATCGCCATCTGACGCGAATCGAAAAAAAAATGTTCAAATAAAACTTGCGTTTTTTGAATGGAGAATCTGAATCTGCAATAAATAATATAGATTCCCATTTGAATGTTTAAAGTCCCCCGTCCCGGCCCCAGGGGGTGGGCTGTGGGGTAAATTTTTGCTAAGTCACTCTTCCCCCACAAAAATAAAAAGTTTTTGTTACGCACATTTTTTCGTTGGATGCGTATTTCTTGAGATATTTCGATTTCACAGATTGCCTAGACATTATACATAATGCCCAGAAGATACCAGGCGTGTATAATAAATATTCTCAATTACACAAGCTGCCTAAGCATTGTAAGTAATGCCAGAACAAGCTCAAGTAATAAATAGATTTTATTCCAATAACAATTCAGTTAAATTTAAATTTTGAATTGAATCTAAGTTAGTTTCAAATTGGTACACTTAGAAAGAAAAGGTTTGAACCAAAAACTGTTTTCTTGGATATAGATGAAAACTTAGATGAATTAAACAAATTTTTGTTGATTCAACAAAATATTTGCTTGACCCAAACACATTTTTTATTTGAATCAGCCAAATACTCTATCTACCAAAAGATTAGGTTAAAAAAAATGTGTATTTATTCAACCAAATCGTCTTCTGAGTGTATGTAATGCTCGAAGCTGTCATAAAAATTTGTCGACGACCAACAGGACTTTTCCAGACGTTTTCCACCCTCTTTTTCAAGATGTGCACGTTCTGTTTTATGACCCAACAAACCTTCACTTCACTAACGCAAATGTAAGTACACAATTTTCTGCAGAAATTCTTGACCAATGTTCATAATCAGTCAAGTTCACGATGGCTTCACATGAAAGTCGTAATGAGGTTGCAAAACAGCGATTACTGGCTCTTAGATCAGTACGACGTGTTGGTTCAACAACAAAATAAAAAGCTCATCTATCATGTCCAAAGTGACAACTGTTCTGTATTATATGACGTGCCTGAAAGTTAAATTATTGATGTTCTCCAAGCAACACGTACATCCATAGAACATGGAGGACGTGACCGTAGGCTGAAAGAATTGTTTACTAAATACAAAAACGTTACCCATCAGGATGTGGAAATTTTTATTAGTGTATGTGAACATTGTCAGCAGAAACAGAAAGCTGTTGAGAAAGGGGTGGTCGTTAAGCCTCTACTATTTTCTAAATTTAACTCGACTTGTCAGGTAGACTTGATAAACTTTCAATCGCATGGAGATGATCCATACAGTTTACCCGGACCATCTAATGAAATTTTTCGTCCTCAAAGCTCTGGAATGAAAGGGAGCAGAAGATGTAACCCTTAATTTAAACCACGTTTTCACTCTACTTAGGGCCCCTTCAGTGTCATAGTTCAACAACGGTAGGGAATTTGCAAATTCCATTGTTTCCCTTCTTTGACTGCATGATTATATATAAAATGAAGATTATATACTTGGCCTATTTCGTGACGGGCATTATATATATACTGTATAGGGATCATATAGAATTCTCAAGCAATGTATATAATGCCTAGGTATTATGTATAATGCCTACAGATTATACATAACGCCAGTGGGACCCTGCAGTTGTTGTTTAACCTATTACTGTTTCAACTATATACACAGTTATAGAAATATATAGTTACAAAAGTTATAAGTTGTAGTTATAAATACATAGTTTGGGTTAGAAAAATGCGACGAGGTCCATTTGAAGCGAGGACGACTTGCTAGCATTTTCGAGGACCCTGAGCTGCTCGACAGAAGCGCTTACGACACGTTGGCGACTTTAATATATGGGATTAGGAAAATGCATAAAATATTATTTATCTCGAGCGCACAGAAGACGCACGGCATCTTCCAAGCTTTTACTGGCGCCAAGCTTTTACTGGTTAATAGCCTGAAAAGCATCGCTGCGTGTCAAAGAAATGCAAAGACCCCTGCGAAGAAAATGAATTTCCAGGTCGTCGTATTGAGTCAATCGCAGACTGTAACCACCTATCTCACGGTCGTTATACGTGGTTAGAGCTGAAACGTTACCGCAATTTTACCGGGAGCGGGTGCAATTTTCTAGAACAGCACGCGCTTCCGTTGAAATCCCGCGGTTGTCCTTATAACAAACTTTTAATTATATATGTATGGAGAAAGTACCGTATACATATAAGAAGAAATTCCAATTCAAATTAACCAACACCCTTAGAGTAATATCTTAAGTTTAATATAATGTTTTTCAAAGTGAAAATTATTTCCAACGGTAGTGATAAAAAAATATAAAAATCTGAAAATAACGGATGTTTTGCTCAAATTAATTTATATTTTATGTTAACAAACATATAGTTTCCATACAAGGCGCGAAAAAATTATTATTATTTTGACTTATAAAACATTGTACATTGTTCAAATATGAACTGATAACTTTATAGAAAAAAATGTTAAATTTAATTCGGAAAAATGACACATGAACTCAATCGAACTAAAATTTGGCAACACTTTACCCGGCAAATGATGTTCTAAACCCGGGCTATTGACTGGAACATATTCCTCAGGATTTATTCTTTGCCTCTTGGCTGCAATATCGACGTTTGTTTTCTTCAGCAGCTGCTCTTTGTTCACGAATCGTCCTCTGTATCTAAATATTTGTTTATCTCCTTCCATATTTAACGCGAATTTGCACAAGCAAAAGTTCTGAAAATTGTGATATTGCCTTCTATGAAATATTAGAATAAGTTGAACTTTAAATATCCTGTAATTATACTGAGGATGCTATAGCTTTCAACATGTTTTATTTCAATATCACTTACATTATTAGGATGGTTCAAAAAAGATGAAGTTTGTTCATTAGAAATACCATCCTCAAATCTTTACGCTAATTTTCTAAAAAAATTTTCGTAGCGATTTCTAAATATTATTTTCGAAATCTAAATTGGCTATTTCAGAGTTCCTTATTAATTTACAATAGAGCCTGTCTAAACTTTATTTAAAAAAAAAGGAACAAATTATACTGCCAATACCAGGGTGTGTTCAACACTTGCACATATATCTGATCGCAAGAGTATGGACACTGCAAAAAATAATTTTTAGAACCAAGTGAATGCATTTATTAGAATCCTAATTCTTAGCATCAAAAAAATATTCTTTTACACTAGTAATTTTTATTCGAAGCAAACATATCTTTTGTTCATCTAAAGAAATTAATTCTTGAGCAGCAGTTTATTGATTAAAATAAATATTTCGTACATTCAAGAAAATCATTTCCTTCACTCAAAAGGTCTAGATTCGTTGAAATCTGATTAGTCCTTCAAAGAAATATTAATCTGATTCAATGAGCTAAATTCTTTTAAGTGATCTTGAAGTACTTGAATCAGTTAATTTTTTCACACTTGAATCAAGTCTTTAGGTTTATTTAAATAGAATAAATACTGACTTAATTCAAAAGAATATTAATTAAGTAAAAATATATTTATTTGATACAAAGAATTGATGCATTTATACCAATGAAACATTTCTTTAGATGAATCAAATATTGTGTTTGCATAAATGTTTCTTTCTTTAGTTAAATGAAACGCTTCATTTGATTAGTAGAACTAAATTTTTCATAACAAATAAACATTTATTTCAACGAAATGATTTTTTGTTAGATTAAATATTTATTATTATGGTGGAAGGAATTTTTCTTTCAAATTAGAATACGAAAAAGGGTACTTCAAACAAATATTTCTTTCAATGAAATAAATATTTCACCGACATAAATACATATCCATTCAACTGAAATAAATACATATTTTATTGATGAATGTTGGCGTAATTTGTTTCAATTGAATACCTCTTTAGATTAAACAAATATGTCGTTGAATTCAATATCCATGTTTTTGATTTGAAGAAATATTTCTTTGGCATTTATGTTCATTTATGCCACGTTGCGGCAGCGTCGTGGTCACCGCTGTGGACTTTACACTTAACGGGAGCAAGCTGAAGCCCTGCTGGAGATGGATTTTTCATTGAATTTTTCTGTTTCAGGATCATCAAGATATTAAATTATGTGAATTATTTAAATTAAATATGTATAATAATAACGATGTTAATTATAATTTAAGCTGAAAGAATCTAGTTGTCTATTTAGGAAAATATTTACTACAATTGAAGTACGAACTACTTTATAGCACTCGCGCATTTTTTAGGCCAAAGAAATATTTATTTGAATCAGTGGGACATTTTTGGCTCCAAATATTCAAAAATTTGATGGGGTGAAAATAGTTTTTTGAGCCTACAAAACATTTTCTGAACTTTAAAATACATTTTTTTTCCTCAATTCACATTCCCATAGTTCAAAGAAATATTAATTTCCATTCACTGCGAATTAACTTGCAACAATGAGTCATTCATTTGGTTTAAAATGTATAATTTTGTTTTTAATAAATTTTTTTTTACCCCCCTTGAAAACGTGCCATTGCATGCACGTGAATCAGGCTTAATGTTGCCGCTTTCAGCCCGGTGACGTTCGCGCAGGCGCACTTCGCCGCCGGGCCGACATAAAACTTTACGCCCGCTACACATACACTGCACCACGCAAGTGAGAATATCGAGAAAATTAACTTAATCTTTAAAAAATATTGTATCGCTGGACCCCACGGTCTCCCTTCTGCAAAGTACGTTATTTCTTTCTTTCACTCATAATCTATAATCATAACCAAAAAGAATTTTTTTTTTCGGGGGACCCAATTGTTTTTTTTTTTTTTGAATATGCTAGTTAAAAAGCTGAGATTTTTTCCTATAAAATAGCCAAATTTGAGGATAGCGTTTTACTTTTTGTTCTCGAATAATCGAAGAATTAGTAACTGAATGCTTCGCCGAAGCTGAGACAGCACAACCTTTCGCTACTAACTTCACGCCGCTCAGTGTACCTTTTATGAAGTTTTGTCCCAAAATCATAGAACATTAGATCGCAATAAACAAGAGGGATACATTTTTTTAAATAAAGACGAATTCGTATCAAATAAATAAAAATTATAGAGAAGGTGTAACATTTTGTTTACACTTCATATGTTTATCGGGGGGTTTTCTGGTCCCTAATTTCAAATCCAAAGTGAATATTTCAAAATTCAAAATGGCCTATCCAACATGACGGACGAAAATTTTAAAAGCCGATATAATTAAAAATTACTACTTCGGCTTTTTTTCGGTTAGCTGTAAAAATCTAAATAATAATCTAAAAAGAAATCTAAATAAATAAATTTAAAATCTAAAAATTCAAAATGGCGGATCGAAATTGTAAAGAACAATTTTGCAGTATTTTGTCCGATAATCGCGCGCCATTTTGAAGTTTGAAACTTTGACTTTGGATTTGAAATCAACGACCCGAAAAGCCCCTGAGTGGCAATTTATAGTCAAGTAGTTTTTGTTTTACAATTTCGGTCCGCCATTTTGAATTTAGAAATGTTGACTTTCGATTTGAAATCAGCAACTCGAAATAACACCGAGTAGCATTTTTTAGTTAATTTGGTTTTGTTTGAAGACTTTGTTCCGCTATACTGGATCCGTCATTGCCAATTATCCCAAGAAGCAATTTTTAGTCAAATCGGTTTCGTTTTATAATTGTAGTCGTCCGTTTTTGATTTTGATCTATACTTTGGGGCATTGCTTGCCTTAACCTTGACACTTAATCCAGACCGTCCGAACGTAAACAGTCAGTGGCGTGTGAACTATATCCTAATATTACGCGAAATACGCGAGTGAGCACCGGCGCACTTCACCTTTGTCCCTACGCTGATGGTGGTTACGCATGGTTGAGAAACCCCCTCTCGACCCGGAGGGGATCCACTCTCAGCCCGAAACCGCCGCGGCAGCAATTCTCGGAACGACGTAAGTCCGACCTGCTTCAATCCAAGTTCCAGTGTATATCAATTTACATGTCAGATTAGGATCAGGCATGCAAAAATCTATTTAAAAACATGTGTAGCACATCAAATGTAAAATCTCGGTCATTCCCACCAAGAGTTCTATGATTTTGGGACAGCGTTTCAAGAAAAGATCACCCCAGATAGCAAACGTGCGGGGCACGTTACTCGCACTGCATGCGGGGCACGCGGTACGTGCTGGGTGCGAGGCATATGGGTTGCACTTTGTGAGGAACACATGAGATATAAGTATGTAATAAGCACATTTTTTTATAATAGTAGTATAGTAAACTATTATTATTGCAATAAAAATTTTTAAAATATTGATCATTATTATAATTGAAGATTGAATTAATTGATATTGTAAAAATTATTCATTAAAAAAAATTAAAACATTCCCGATTTTATAATAAGAATAAATTAGGAAATTAGTAAGAATTATTGAGTGCATGGTGGTATAATTTCAACGTGAAATATGCATTTTATTCATTTTAAAACTATAATTTCCAACTTTAATCGACTATACAAATAATTTCAATTAGCCTTTTGTCAATTTGAATTTTGAAATTAAGTGAATAAAAAAATTAAATTTTTGGTATAATTTCTACTTTACATATTTATTTATGTTTATAACTTCAATTTGTGCTTTTAATTTTAAGTTTAATATTAAATTAAGTTTAAAATGTAATTTAAAATCAATGTTTAAAAAATTTGTTCAGAAATTTAAAAAATGCATCTTCAATTTCCAATCGTATTTTATTCATTTTTTATTATTTTGAAGTAGAAATGAAAGGAGCTATATTTAAAAACTGCGCGCATTCACTGAATAATATATGGCGCAGACCCCGTCGCGTCGGTCGACCGGTAATCGCCCGACGCGCCGTAACAGCTGTTGTCGAGTTCTGTTGTCGGTTTCGTTTTGCGAGTTTTTAGTAAGAAAACGTGTCGGTTCTCGATCGCAAATTTTATTATTGCGATAGGATTTTTATGTGTCGAATCGTGCGCGTGTTTATTAATATTTTGTTTTGTTCTCCTTTTCAGCATTACCGGTTTTTTCACATGTGTAAGACAATTTCGATAATATAAAATAATCAGTGGTGTACGTGTCAGGACTTACACATTTTGACAAGTACGGTGTTAATCTCGTCTGTGGTAAGTGAAGTAAAAATTTTCTTGTAACTTTACCACACGTTTTTGTAATTATATTAAAACTTGCAAAATCACTTCTTTCAAAGTAGAAAACTTACTAATTTGAAAAGAAAAAACATAATTTTCAGCGTAAAAGTTTTACAAGATTTTGTAAATTAACGTCTTTCAAAGTAAGAAAATAATTAATTGCCATTATTTTCTACTTTGAAAGAGGTTAATTTACAAAATCTTGTAAAACTATTACGCTGAAAATGATGTTTTTTCTTTTCAAATTAGTAAGTTTACTACTTTGAAAGAATTGATTGTTTTAATATCATTACAAAAACGTGTGGTAAAGTTACAAGAAAATGTTTTACAGTGTAGGTAGGCCCGGCCAACATTGAAAAAAGTAGGTCGGGCCTCAATGACCTCCATGCAATCTCAAGCTTACTTATTACTAGATTCACAGTGTAGGAGGAACTATTTTGTGCGAGGTTGTGAATGTATACATAAAAAATATTTTACTTACCGCAGACGAGATTAACAACGTACTTGTCGAAATGTGTAAGTCCTGACACGTACGCCACTGATTATATTATATTATCGAAATTGCCTTACACATGTAAAAAAACCGGTAACGCCGAAAAGGAGAATAAAACAAAATATTAATAAACAAGCGCACGATTTGACACAAGTCGAGAGGAACTGGGGGCCGCAGAGTTAATTTCTGTTCAATCTTGTTTTTTTTTTTATTATTCAAACAACAAATGTTAGCATGTTTGTGTCCAAAATAATAAATATCCTTCACTGAAACTTTAATAAGAGACGTGAAAACGGTTATAAACCGTTTACTTTTGGTTTAAATAATTAAAAAAAGGTAATTTTTGTTTCAAGTCGTCATTTTGTTATTATTTAAACGAAAAATACACTGTTTACCTACGTCTTTATGTTTTCTGTCAGTTTTATGTACCTGTATCTTGTAATTGCAGCAAAAAATATGTATTATTGTTGATACAAACATGCGGAAACTGAATTGCTAATGCGCAACTAAAATGTATAAATATTCCTTCCACCCATAATAAAAAATACGTTCATGATAAATTACCTGCTCTTTATTTAAAAATATCAATGCAATTATTTTCTGTACCCTCTAAAAATCCTGAATGTGTGCATGCACCATACCCGCACCGGCACGCATAACGTGCGACCCTCACGACGTGCGACACACCTGTCACGCATATGAGGGCGTAGCTGTGTCATCCCCTGCGCGCACGTCATGCGAGAAAAGCCGCACGTGGTGCGTCGCACCGTGCGCACACTTTGCTATCTGGGACTGTACGTCGGGAAATCTCGTGGAACACCCTCATGCTAATTTCTTGCGTTACATAATATCATACGCTGTTTAATGTAACTGCTCTCTGCATTTACAGGGTTGAGACTGTCATTGTTAAGTTACAAGTTACAATGCCTGCATTACAGTTACTGTAAATGTGAGATTGATGTATTTTATTTTTTTACGCCTTTCTGTCTTGTTATATATATAGTTCACTTCATAGAATTGCCACTCCATTTGCTACTGTTTTTTTCTCGGGTCTCTTCCGGACTTATTTTTTTCGTCTTTCGTACTTTTCAGAGAATGAAAAATTTTTTATTTGAAATTTTTAATCCTGAGTAGGATTGGAAGCGTGGTATTGTAGCGTATCTGGAATCGTTACTGCTTGGTTAAATTTTCCTTTCAGAATCTTGATAGCTGAGGTATGATTTTCTTTGCTGTTGAAAATTTCGGTTTCTGTATCGTTACTCTTTGCCCACTAGAATAAAGCTTGAGGGGTGACTATGTGATATTTTGGAGAACGCTGCAAGCTAGAACGAGCTGCAAGTATCTTCATATTCGCCTCTATGACATCACAAGCACCTTTGTCATGAGACGTACCATAAAAGTGCCACTCTGTTGGGACAACTAAATCTTCATGGGTGTCGAGATTAGGAAAGCTACTTTTATTCTTAACATTTTTTCTGCACCATCCGTGGAAAAATAGGTTTTCTTCGGCTCGAGATGATTTTTCAGATAATATACTATTGACTTCTGATACTCAACAACGATACTTATGTGTTTCAGCTCTCCACCATCTTTATAATAAATCACGACAGTGAAGATTTTATCTTGGTCGTTATTCCAATAGAATGATTGCGCTGAATTCTGAATTACGAAGGCTTCATTCTCTGCAAATGCAAAGTAAATCAAAAACTCACCTGGAAATAATTTTTCCTTTACGTTTTTAAAAACGGTGATTTCTCCTTTGAAACAAAGTGATAAGTTTTTAATTTTAACAAATGTTCATATCCAGGAATTCATCATTATCCAATACCAAAGTCTTCAAAGTACAACTGACGATTGGTAGCCAAATTTCGAATCTTACTTCATCGATTCCATGTTCATCGACAGCATTTGTCAAACTTTCTTTCAATTTCGTAGTACCAGGGCAGTTTTCACACTCTCCTAGAATACTGATCTCATTTAGCATCAACTTGACATTCTAATGATGCACACAAATGCACACATTACGAGTAACACTGCTTCCTGCTATAACACAATGACGAGCTCTGGGTTTATTATCTAACACAAGAAATTGGCACGACGGCGTTCCACGAGGTTCTATGGCGTGAAGACAATAGCGAAGGGGAAAAAATTATATACGTTTGAAAAAGAGGCTTCCCATCAAGAGTTCAAAAAGTGTACCCCCTCCCCCCTCTAATTCAGCAAATATTTGCCAAATCGAAAAAAATACATAAGAAGTGCCGTCCAATAGAATTCAAATCAGCTAAACTTTGAGCTCGATCGGCTCATTGAAAATTCAACCACTATAGGCGAATCGACTTTCTGCTACAGAAAATGTTTTTAACTTGCCCAGGTGGCGTGAAGAGGTAACATAATGTATTTGAAAACACTCTTATTTTGATACTTTTGGAGAGATCACTTTTCTAATTTTCTGACATATAAGAAAAAATTTCTAAACTTTTCACAGAATTTCATATGCTGCTCCATCTGTATATAATGTCGCTAGACAGAAATTTTATGTGCATCGGAAATGAAAAAAGGTAAAACCAGACAAATTTTAAAACAGACAGATAGGTGCAAAAGTTACTGCACCATTAGTTAAACCTCACATGCGTAGAAAATATTCACACGATTATTGTACAGAAGGATAGCAAAGGGGCTAGAAGAATTTGAAGATCAACTTGTTTTTAGAAAGAACAGGGGTACACGAGATGTAGTTCCAGCTCTAAGATCATTGAATAAGGTAAACTGCAAAAGAGAAAACCGACATTAATAGCTTTCACAGATTCTAAAAAAGTATTTGAATATGTCAATTGGACCAAGCTATTTCGAATAATGAAACTGAGGGAACTAAAATGTAGAGCTAGGAAAATTATCTATAACCTATATGTGACGTTCCGTGCAGAAAAGGCCCTAACGGAGCTAAGGCAAATTTTCCAGGAGTCATTCAAGAAACGGTTGAACATTGATGATATTGTAATGTATCCAGCGAGCTTCGGGTGTTAAGTAGTTTAACATTAATTTAAATTTTACAGATAAAAACATAATATGTATTATAAAAGCGAATCTGAAACTACTGATAGCATCAAAAACCTAAAAATCGATTTTTTCCGCCTTAGAGCCTTTCCTTCACGGAACGTCACGTATAGGAATCAAACTGCGGAAATAAAAATTGATGAAGAAGCAGAAGCGAATATAAGGAAGGAAGTAAAACGAGGGTGTTCACTATCATCATCGTTTTCAATCTATATTATTGGGTACGGACATGAACTTGATAATTATCGGATGCGACAGGAAGCGACAGCACCGGCGAAAAGCAAAATCGCTGATGGATGAATTCGTGTTTACACGTATTTTTCAGAAATTATTTTTACTAAAATATTGGGTTTGGCCACGGAAACGGCCTGGAACTGTCTATTTCATGAAATTTCAACTGAAAATAGAAATAGCATTATCAGACAATGAGAGTGCATATGATAAAATTCATAAAACGAAGGTTAGGAAAACATGTTTGAACATACCTTATCGACAGATAAAGACACGGGCTGGCTCTCGCTTACCACGCTCAAGTTTACTAGCGAGGGCCGAGTCTCGCTTTGTCGATGAGCTTGACTTTTTACTGAGTGTCGCGAAGCAGCCTTTCTAAGTCAAATGATAGGTGAGGTTAGAATGCCCATCCGGCGAAAGAAAGAAGAATTTTCCATGTTGGCTGAGTATAATTCATTATTATTATACCATTAAGCCATATACTTTTCAGGGTAAGGGTCACTCACTCGGTTTTAGCCGGGGATTAAGTTGTTCATAAGAGAAAAGTGAGGAAGAGAGATATACGAGGAGATATAAGAGGGGAGCTAGGGTATAGATTTTTAGATTATCCTAGAATACAATATTGCCTTTGACGAAGAGAGGATAGAAAAAGTTAATAATTACGTGTATCTTGGAAGACTATTTACTACTGACGGAAAGATCGATGGATCTTACTATGGGATGACCAGTCAGTTTGCGCATTTTTGTGTGATCTATGCCGTATGATGGCTTTGTGAAGCTCTTCGCCTGGGGTGATTGCGACAGAGATTGATCAGCAGCCTGTGTCAGAGCGGCATTGTCGAACGAACGTGTTGCTTAAATAAGCAACTACACTTCCCTTTCTCACTCTTCCCTTTCAAATTTCCTGATCCCCGGGAGTATAACAAGGCTAGAACCGAGTGAGTTACACTTACCCCGAAAGGAACTTGACTTTATAGTATAACAGTAATAAAAATAACGTATAGCTGACAGAACCAGCCTTTGTTTTAAATTACGAGTAACTGAAATTTTGTAAACTCAAGTGAGAGCCCTGAATTCTGGCAACAATGAAAACTCAGCATCTTAAGAGGTTCTCCAGCGGTTCTGCTATTTTTATGTAAAGTTGACAAAACCAGCTGTTAAAAAAAAATAAGGAGTGCTGAATTCGGCATGAATTTCTGTAATAGAGATAACTCAGGATATTAAGCGGTTCTCCAGAGGTTCTGCTAATTTTAAGTGAAGCTAACAGAACCACCTGTTTCAAACAAAGAACTCTAAATTCGGCAATTTAGAATTAAATTAGCCCTATATGAGGACTTTATTTTTTCTTGTGATAGATCATGGTAATAAAAATTGGGGACGATGAGAATATGAGAATCCTAGGTTAGGGGAGAATATACAACTAATTTGTGCATATCCCGAAGGCGGGATTTTTGGTAAAGACCAAGTTTGATCACACCCTCGCTCCTTCTCCGGGAGTCTACCCTTTCAAATACACCCCCCTTTGAGGTAGGTCGTGTGCTATTGTTGGAAAATATCTACGGTCGGCCATTGCCGACCGGCTGATTTGCGGGAATTTTTACGGCCATAGTCGTTTTCAGCGCCTCAAAATACATTAGTTTAGAATGTGTTTTTCGGAACTTTATGCATTTCTTAAATATTATAAAAATCCTATTGTCATATTCATGTGGTTTCATAATTGTCTCTTAAAAACAGGGATCAGTTATACATGTAAAGACAAAAATGTTAGCATTGGCTAAGATTACCTCTAGAAACTAATTTATAAAGATTTGTCAAAATTGAGGAACCGAAAAATATTATTTTTGATTTAAGAAATTTGATCTTTTTGAACCACTCCGATATTTAGCTGGTTATTAGTAGAAATCTTCTACTTTTACAACGACTAAATAAAGGACCTTGTACTAAATGTAAATATTATGGATTTCCGTCATAACTTGGTAATTTTGTATAACCTACAAACAACTTACAAAGTTTAAGCCAAATTCAAGGAAAAAAATTGTATGTACATTTAGTACGGGGTTCTTTATTTCAATACTTTCAGATTACAAAATAGAATCACATTTTTTCACATTCAAAAGACTGACTATCTCTTAATTTCTTTCTTTGCGATTAAAATTTTTGTTTCAGGTACTTCCCTTTATCATGCTTGTTACACTAACTATCTGAATCGTTTGAACATTCTCTCTCAAGGAATTTGAACTAAGAAATGTTAGAAGTACGGTGATCTAAAGAACGAAGAAAAAAATACGGATATCCCAGATTGAACACAAAAAGAAAATTCTACATTTCCCGTATATTCAAATCAAATCAAATTTCCCATGTTCCTCATACGCTGGACACCCGGGGGTCACTCTCAGTATTTGAGATAATAAAATGACACTGTAATTAAATACTTTGCTTGAAAAAATGAGATGAGGCGGAAATTTCAATATTTACAGTGCAAGACCAATAGAAATCATCCTTATAAATTAAATTATTTTATTATCGGTTTGAAAGGTCTTTACTTGAAATATTAACAAATTCCCAAAAATTTACCGGTTGTGCGGCCACTCTGAACAAGCTACTTATACATGTTTTTCAATTCTAGAAACAGTATAGTAAAAAAATGAACACCCTTCTAGCACATTTATATTTTTATTACAACTAAAAAGTGCCATGACGTGGAAGAACTGAAAATTAAAGTATCTGCCTGGATATTTATAACTAGTAATTTAAGCAAATGCAGTTCACTTAAAGAGAGCTAATAGTGAAATGCTACTTTCATGACAAGATCGTAATTTTTAAATTAATTAAAGACCACAAAGAAATAAATGTTTTCGAATCAACGTTAATGTCACTTTAATTGCTCAAATTGAATTAGAAAACGCCGATTTCAATAACTAATCAGATCCCTTGATTTATCAACAGAAAATAACCATCAATATGTGAACGTTTAAGCAAAGACAAGGAAAAGGCAAAAGACCTTAAATTAAATTAAAACCTCGAAAACATATCACAGTGTTTGAGATGTAATTGACCTTAGTTACAAAGAAAGAAAATATTTCGCAGGGAGACTTGTTGACGAACAGTCTAATAAAATATTGATCTGTGAGTGCAAATGTGCACAAAATTAACAGAAGTTAGTAGGCTCGTCGAGAAAGCCAGTAGCGACTGGTGTTCGTAAAACGGTAAAAATTACCTTTACGCCGCACGACTTATGGTGGTATTTTCACATTCCTGGACTTTTGAAGTTTCAAAATGCTGCTCACGGATAACACACTGTCACTTTTCCATCCCAAACTAGTTCGGGTTTATCCTCGAGTTTATAAAAAATTGTAAAATATTATAGCACCAAGCTTGTCTTTCAGACTTCTTCCAAAGAGCTTGCTTTCCTGAAACACTCGCAATTCTCGCGAAGTCTAGCGACATCTTCAGGAGATGCGGTGCACTATCCTGATCACGTGACCCTCATAGTCTAGAGAAAAAAAATACAGAACCGGTTCACACAATCATCAGTTTGAGCTGAAATATAAGAAACACAATACTTAGTGATTTACGGCGAAACTTACATTCAATAGAGTCAAAAACATTTTTATTTAACGAGAAACACGGTTACGCAGAAACCAAATTTAACTTCCAAAGTGAGGTTAGATTTTACATCAGATTTTTGAATAGTTTTCCTACTGATTTTTACATAACAACTCAATTTGATCACTTGAAAACACTTCAGCTAGCTTAAATATTATAATGCTTAAGCTGTCATCCATTTGACACATTATTTTTGCCCCATTTTCTCTACAACTTATTATTATTTTTTTTTTTGACAAGCTAAAGCCAAGTTCCGTTGAGAATTCATAGGTCGCCTCGATCAGGACTGGGACGTTGGCCGATTTTTCGCTGCACGACGCCAGGGCTGAAACGTATTAGGTTATTTCAACGTAGAGCAAGGATGGGTAAGTAAAATACTCGTGGTAATTTGCTTGGTTTTCTACGGTACTTTACCTTGCATTTTACGTCATCAGTTTTCTACACGATGTAAATTACATCTTTTTCTCTATTAGGTTTTTTCACTTCAACCACCAGCTAACTTCACTTCATTAAGTGCTGAGGGAAAAACAGTGGACCAAATGCATGGGACAAAACTTTATTTATGTTATATCTTCGTAATAAATAATAATTATTCTCATTTTATTATTTCATTGAATAGTAATTAAAAAATGGAAACTATTTTTCGAATACATTTATATCGAAAAAATTAGTTTTTACGAAGATATTAACAAAATAGGACAAAAATGGATAAAATCCCATACATTCGAACCATTGTTTTCCCCTCAGCAGTTAACGAAGTGAAGTTAGCTGATTATGAAGTGAAAATGCCTAATTAAGGCTCTTTTACACCGTCCGTCAATCGGTCGTCGACCGACCAACATAACGAAATATCTATTCACACCTTCGGAAAATTCAGTGAAATTTAGTAATATTTTAGTAATCTTTCAGTGAGTTTCAGAAGGTAACTGAAATATTACTACATTTAACTAAATTTACCGAAGGTGTGAATGGATATTCCGATATATTGATCGGTCGACGACCGATTGACGGAAGGTGTAAAAGAGCCTTTAGGTATTTTCACTTCATAGTCAGCTAAGGGATTCGCTCCATTTTTGTCCTATTTTGTTAATATCTTCGTAAAAACTGATTTTTTCTGTATAAGTGTACTTGAAAAATAGTTTTTATTTTTAAAGAACTATTTAACGAAATGATGAAATGTTAATAATTATTATTCATTATGAAGATGTTACAAAAATAAAGTTTTATCCCATGCACTTGATCCATTATTTTCCCCCTCAGCACTCAACGACGTGAAGTTAGCTGATGGTTGAAGTGAAAATACCTAATTTTTTGAAAATTTTATGTTTCAATAGAGAGTTTCGATAGATTCAATAGAGATAACTGGACTTTCAGTGTATACCACTTTTATTGAAAATTCATATCTTTAAGTAGAAAATTAACTTTCTTAACTGAAAATTTAAAAATTACATCTTTGTCTGAGGATTTATCGTTTTTAGTTGAAATTTAACTATTAAATTTGTTGTTGAAAATTCATTTTTTATTGGTGGAAAATTCAAACACGTGCGGTTGAGATTCTAGCTACTTTATTGAAAATTCCTTTTTTTTAATGTTCATCACTTTAGTTGAAAATTCATTTCTTTGATTGAACATTAGTTTTTTATTTGTTTTGAAATTAATTTTTTAATTTAAAATTTGTCTTTTTAGTATAAAATTAATCTTATTGGTTGCCAATTAATTTTTTAAATGTAATTCTTTTGTGGCAAATTTAACAACTTTATTAAAAAGTCATTCTTTTAGTTTGGATATTCGCCTTTTTTGGCTAAAAGATCTACTGTTTCATCTTTTGTCAAAAGAATGCAACTTGAGGAATTTGAAAAAAAAATTTAAAAACGTTTTTTAAAAGATTAGTTAAAATTACAGTTTTTACTTTCTTGAAATTTTTAACAGTTCATTCTAATGGTTTCGAATTTAAAAGCGTTTCAAGTTTGATTTTTCATAAACTTGAAATGTTTAGCCAGATAGACCTAAACGTCTCCATTAAAAACTCTTATAGCTTTAAGCGTTTAAATTTGCAATAAAAAAATATCGAAAATTATACAATAATAAAACCAAATTGAATACTTTATTTCGAAACTTTCAAAAAACACTTTCACTACTACAAATGCGAATCTAAAAATGTAAAAGCTTGAGCTATTCAAATTAATTATTCGAAAACTATTCATATTTCATAAGTTATGATTGTCGACAGCAACGAGATACGATCCATTTTTACATACTTCTTTCTTTTTTTTTCCACTTTTTTTGATAAACAAATTTCGTTCCACTAATGAAAAGGTTTTCTGTACTTCATATCTAAGATATTACTTTATTTTTTGGCATAATGACATGATTTCCACTCGTCCGTTCAGGTGACCGTCAGATTACCGGAAATCGGTCATCTGACGGTCACTTTTTGTGACCATTATTGACTAATTACAGTGACCGTCATATTACCGGAAATCGGTCATCTTACGGTCACTTCCCATCTCTAGACCCACAAGAATTCGATATTGACCCATGCGCACTGAAAGTACGCGTAGAAATGTAAATTTTTCAAAAATGTAAAGTGTATACCTGCTTTCCTTAATTTTAATTTAATTTTAATTTATTGATTTCAATTTAATTAAAATAAAAATCTTAGACAATTCAAATGTTGTAAACTCTGATTCGAGGATTAAAAATTTGAAATGAATTGCATTTCGAAAACCTCAGGAATGAAAATAATAATTAAAGGTTTGTATAGTATATTTAATTGTGGTTGGACTTAACAGCACTTTAATTGTCTAAGATTTCAATTAAAATTGAGGAAAACGAATATACACTTGACCTTTTGAAAAACATAAATTTCTACGTAGGTTATTTTCGACAAAATAATAATCTTCTTCTTATGGTTATGTTACTAACGTTTTTAATAATAAATATGAAATAAATATTGCAGCCTTACCTCCAAATCACTTGCCACTATTTCCCCCGTAACTATTTTTTCTTTATTCTGCCACTTTTCGTTCAAACTGACATTTCGAGGAAGGCAACGCAACCTTATGCTATGCCTTCGTTACCGTCATTTACGCAAGTCGTACATACATGCCACTTTCTCTCTCATGATTTTCTGTTCGCGTAAAAGAGCGTAAAAGAGACAAATAGATCTGTCCGTCTCTTTCACTCTTATGAGTTTCTGCTTAACGCCGACGTTTTCTGCCGACATAAGGCTGCACCTTTACCTCGACATTTTCTTGTCACATGGGACGGTACGTTGAAGAGGAAAAGGCCTTCACTATTACTTTGTTGTTTGAGAGCGCTTTCACACGTTTGCAGATCAGCAGATTACATGCAGAAATTTCACAAGAGTGAAAGAGACAGGCTGTTCTCCATCTCTTTCACTCTTGTGGACTTTCCGCTTGTAGTCTCCTGATCTGCAATCGTGTGAAAGCGCCTTGATTCTCTTCCCTGATAGTAGCAGACGACAATGCGTGTCGCATGCGCGCAAACACACGTGAACTCGACCTGTCCAGTCCTGTCCACGTGTGACTGCGGGTGACGTTTGACACGTCAGTTGATGTCAATACTAATTGGAAGCATAAAACAACTCTGAGCAAAAAAAAACTATTCAAAATATGGAAGCCCTTTATCATCAAACTAATAAAGTAGTCCAAGAAACGCAACACCTGTTTTCACAGTTGGAAAGAAAACCACCAAACTTAGACGTTCAAGCAGTGGAAAACGACATTGAAACAAAAATTAACCTTATTAATCGGTAATTAGATAAATTTATTTATCTTTTATCATTACCTATAATAGCTCTGTTTTTGTCTAGAAATATTTTTTTTCCTGAAAGAATGATCTATTAAAAAAGAACATTATGCATTTAACATATATATTTATTGGCATTAATAGGGTTGCCAGACATTCGCTTTTCAGCGGACATGTCCGCTTTTTGTGCCCCGTGTTCGCTTGTCCGCTTTTTATGTGAAATGTTCGCTTTTTTCTCGATCAGACCGATGAACTATAAGGTTATACATATTTTCATCCTTTCAGTATGGATTTAGCCTATATGACTGAAATAAAAATGTACGAATATATTTTTTAGTTTGTTTTGAATTCCATCCAAACTCCAGGTAGATAATGATCAAGGAAGCCAACCGTCCCGCATTCGCCGGAACGGTCCCGCATTAGTACCTTCTGTCCCACTTTGAAATTGGTCCCGCAAAGTGTCCCGGAAAATTGGGGTAGCGTCCTGCATGTCCTGCATTTACTATGCTTTTTATATAATCTATAAAAAAAAATCCCGAAGTACTGAAACAAATACATAGTGCTGAGAAGTATGACTTCAATAAAGGTATCGAGTAATGCGTAATGTACAACATAGTCAATATGTAGTGTAATTTACCAAAACCACCAATTTTTTTCCGTATATTTCAAAAACCTTCCTTTAAAAAAAAAAGATCTTTAGTGGTAAGGTTCGGCCGTCCCGCATTTTGGGTCTAGATAGTTGCCTACCTTGAGTCTGATATGGTTCGAGAATTACCAAATCAGTTACGCTCTTTCGAAATATTTTTTTCTTTCATTTTTTTATTTTTTATTATTTCAAATGTTTAAAATTTTGTTCTTCTTTTCATTTTTTATAGGGGGGGGGGGGGGAGATTGTAGAGTGTCTGCTCTTCTCAGTCGGACCATCTGGTAACCCTAGGCATTAACATTAATATAAAATATCGATTCGATATATGATTTTACAATTTTGATCCATATTGCCATGGCCGTAGCTAAGGGAGGGCATTGTGGGGCAATGCCCTACCTTAAAAAATACAATTGACCAGATCAGATCAAGTAAAATTTTTACTTCCTCTCTACATTTAACAACCGCTGCCCTACCTTAAATTCAACTCTCGATGCGGCCCTGCAGATTGCATCAACCTTGATATTTTTATCTTTCGTAACCTATAGTAAACTATGTAGGTACCCAAATGGGATCCTATACCGCTTCATGTCTGAAACAATCATCTCGAGATGGGCTGGGAAACTATGAAGGATTTCATTATGTGAATTATCCGTAAGGCTGTTGGAACGGTGTCCAAAAAAAATGGCGAAATTGGTGGGGCACTTAAATTTTATCACTAAGATTCGATAAATCGGGATAAAAGTTTTTCAAACAAAAAAAGACACAAATACGACGTGAAGTGTGAAGGAAGCCGACTGATGCCATCCCGCAACGATAGCTGATAGTTTTTTCGTCCTGCGAAAATGCACTGTCGCATCTGCATTCTGCCACTTGTTTTGGCGGGAATTGTAAATTTTAATAAAAAGTGCAATTTGTGATTTTCTTTTTTTGTTGTTTGTTTATTGACAATCCTAATAGCACGGAAGGTTCCTGGAGCGTTCCGCGGGCACCTTCGGAACGTTCCCGGAACGTGTAGAATGTCCGCCCTGTGGGAACGTTCCACTGGGACCTGAGGGGAACCTTCCATTATTGTTATTTTTAACAACAATTATCTCGTAAACCGTAAGAGATAGGTAAGAATGGATGTTATTTTTGAGTTTTGAGTACTGCTTATACTACACTATATAATATGATATCCGTGTCATGAACAAAATTGTTATCGATTATTATCAGCGAGTTCACAGCGGCATCCTTTCATCACGTGTACACTTTTCCTCTTCCGAGATTACGTTTATTATTCTAAGAAGAAATTACTTATTTAAATTACAGTGATACTATTGCATTTGCTAATCATTCAGGCCTGTCAATAAAAAAAACAAGAAAATCACAAATTTCATTTTTTATTAAAATTCAAAATTCCTGCCAAGACAAGTGGCAGCCCTGGTAAAAAAGTTATATACATATATAGTTTACATACAGTGGACAAGATAATGATATTTTTCATTTGTTTCATAAATTTTTCTGTATTAAACAAATGAAAACTATCAGTGTTTTGTCCACTATATATCAACTATATACAGGGTGTCACAAAAGCCCCGGGACGGCTGAATATTCCCTCATGCAAGATATTTTTCAGGGAGATCAAGGTCATTCTTGAAGTAACTTTCAACGAGGAATTCAATGGTTTGATCTTGACAATGAAGTTCAAGGTTTTTTCAAGTTCAACTTTTTTTGAAAATGTAAACTCTTTTTTTACATCAGCAATCGATAGAGCGGGAAATTTTACGTTGAAAGATGTACCCAGGTCATACATAAGTACATTGTAACCTTGAAGGTCACTGTAAGGTCATTTAAACCTGAACAAGGTCTGCACACATCTGAGAATAGAAGCTTCTCAAGTTTTTTTCGTAACGAGCGAAGTTACTAACTTTAACAAGGAGTATTCAGTAGTGATCTAAAGCATGACATTGACAATGAACTTCAAGGTAATTTCAAGGTCTATTTTTCCCATTGGAAACCCCCTTTCAAGGTTACAATGTACCTATGTATGACCTGGGTACATATTTGAACGTAAAATTTCCCGCTCTATCTTTTTGCCATGTAAAAAAAGGGGATCTGCATTAAAAATAGTTGACCCTGATAAACCTTGAAGGTCATCGGCAAGATAAAAAAAAGGTCACCATTGAATTCCTTGTTGAAAGTTACTTCAAGAATGACCTTGACCTCCCTGAAAAATATCTTACCTCAGGAAATATTCAGCCGTTCCGGGACTTTTCTGACAGCCGGTATAAATTTTTCACCTGGGAGAATGCAGATGCAACTGATTACCAGCAGTGCATTTTTGCAGCACAATTAAGCTATCAGCTGTTATCGCGGGATGGCGTCAGTCGGCTTGATTCACACTTCACGTCGTTGCTACATTTTTCCTCTCATTTTTTCAGCAGTTACGATATTTTTTTTTGAAAAGCCAGAGACTCAACCAATGGCCTGTCACCGCGAAACCTCTTCCGGGGGCTTGAAAATTTTCAAAATTAGTTTTTAAAAACTTAATTTCGATTTATCGAATCTTAGAGTAATAAAGTTCAAGTGCCCTGCCGATTGAACGGCACTGAAACGGCACTGCCCAGTGCCGTTTCAGAGCTGCTCGTTGAAAGCTACTCAGATTCCAGTTTTAAATGCCTTCATAAGTTCCCTTTATACCTGCGACTAGGCTACCAAGTAGACCAGGTGAAAGGGATTGAAAATTAAAATTTGTGAAAATTTGGAATTACCTCTGCGAAAGTGAGAAATTCAGAATTTATGCCGGGTTTAGATCATTTCAGATATCTAACTTTTTTTTAGAAGTTTAAAATTGGAATGAATATCACCTTTATGTCATCGAGGACCCTTAGAAAACCTTAAAAATTTTGTCAGTTTTTACGTGTCTTCCGCCATTTTCGAAATAACTGAATTTTTTTAAATGTTACATTTTAAAACTTTTTCTGCTGGGTTAGTTTGGCGTGGTTGAGAACCATTCCCTTGTAGAAACCCACCAAATGACATTTTTAACTATATATGAACTATGACTAATACTTATGACTAACACTGAATCGAAAATTCATTTGAGAAAATACGAATAAAATGTCAATGAAAAGCCTTCTTTTAAACAAGTGTCAAGGGACTTGTATCTTTCCCGAATATTTCTACTTTACCAGCATATGAAAGTTCCTTATAAAGCGATAAGTGTATTATGAGTATAGCCAGTCTTATATGACTAGCTACTACACTCGAACCCCGATTTAGTAACAGCATCGGGAGTTACTTGCAAATAGCTTTGTTGCTAAATCGGGGGAATGGAAACGTCAACTGTCAGGGCTGCCTAGACCATTTCCAATTGGAATGCATAATATTGCGCAATATACTCGACTGAGTACTCGCGCACCGCGGCCCTTCCGAAGCGAGAGTCGCATCCGTCTCTCACCCTGCGCGCAGAGAAAATGCGTGGGCCAGCAATTCTAGGAATTACTAAACCGGGGGTTACTAAATCGGGGTCCGAGTGTATAGAGCTCTCCAGCTTTTGGCGTCAAATAAGTATCGCGAAGACATTGGAGTACAGACGAGGGCATCAAATGCATGGGACTAAGCTTAATTTTTTGAAATATTTTCGTGAAAAAAAATCGCCCTATATGTGTCACTTTTTACGGAGACCTGTTTTGAATTGATCGCTAAGTTAATTTTACACATTGAGTTCGCATTTAGGTTCTCGACCAATAGGACTTGCCATGAACTAAACAACGTAACTAGAAATGAATCCTAGGAAAAATATTAATTCCACGATTGATTGAAAACAGGCCTCCGTTAAAGGCACCCTAGTCCAGACAGTTTCTCTTTGATTCTTATGTAAAATGATGATGATGAATGTACCTATCATTAAACATTTTAACATTTGAAATTTTCGAACATTGTTTCCCATTTCGTGTTAGACAAGCTCTTGAGAAACAATAGTTGCTTCAGCATATATTTGTCAATAATCTATAACCTAGTTTATAAATGAGAAAAAAGTAACACGTATTTGAAGGTACGTTGCGTACGTGAGAAATACAAAAAATATATGAAATTATCAATAAATTCTTCAAAATTTATGCAAGAAGGGATGATTGTTTTATTTGCTCACTTCAAATTGATGTAACTGGCCATGAAGGTCTTAAAACTGGTATGCTTATTCTTTGAAGAGGTACTAAAATGATGGTTTGGTTGAAAATTGCTTGGTACGTTCCAGGTCTATTATCATCCTCCTCAAAAAAGTAGGCAATAATAACTCTTCATGATCTTGTCTAAAAAGAGGGGGGAGAAATTTACAACATTTCAGATATTTAATGTTTAATGTTACATTCATAACAAAAAAAAAGGTCAAATGCGAATTTTTCGATAACTGCTGATTTGTCAGAGATGTGCCTAAGATTTTTGAATTTAGGAGATCACTTTACATAAGTATCAAAAGAGAAACTGACGGGACCTTGTCGATCCGACGGAAATAAGGTTGGCGTCTTAACTACCCTAAGTGTACGCAGATATTAAAAAAATAATGCTTAGTCTCATGCACTCGATGTCCTTTTCTGTACTCTAGTGTCTCCGCCATACTGAAATATGCCATTTTACTGAGAGAAGTCTATTTTACGGCACGTATTTTTATCACCAGTGGCATGGTCTAAGCGTAGTCAATATTTAAATGTCAATTATAAATTCGGACATATCAACATATCAATTATAAAATCGGATATATTTCGGATTGTTTCAGACTCCTTTCGGAGTTAAAGTTTTTGACCGTGCATGTTTGCACAGAATGCCACAAAAAAGTCTTAAGAATAAGATTCTTTTTTGTTTTTCACGTTTTGGTTTTGTGGAGGTTTTAATTTTGACTAGTTTTTTTCAGAGTTAATCAAATTAATACGTGTTGCAAAATGATACATGAAAACAATAGGCTTTCTTCCCTGATTTCTTTTAAATTAATTGTATTTTACAATATTACTTACAGAAATTGCGAACGACTCGACATATTATGTATGAAAGGACCTATATCCCAAAGGCAAAATGCCAAGATGAGAGTAGATCAGCTAAAATACGACAGTCGTCACCTAACGGCTGCTTTGAACTCGTGGAGGAACCAAATCCTACGTCGACGGCAGGAAGAAGAAGAAAGGGAAGCTTTGCTGTCTCGAAAATTCACCCCAAACGATCATGTTGATATTATGATAGATCACAATTTACATCACAACAACAGTTTAAATAACGCTGTGCATGGTGTAGATGATCTAATTTCTCACGGTTCTGGTATTTTGGAAAACCTAAGATCCCAAAGAGTGACTTTGAAAGGAGCGCATAAGCGTCTAATAGATATTGGAAACACCTTAGGTTTATCGAATACGACTATGAGGCTGATAGAACAAAGAGCCCGACAGGACGGATTCGTTTTGATTGGCGGCATGATTTTCACTTGTTTAATCATTGTTATAGTATTTGTTTACTTCGTATAGTAGTCAGTACCGAATTCATGTCCTATAAGTATTTTTATTCCTTAATTTTTAATAAAAAATGTATAGTTCTAAGCTATAGGTGGTCCAATTTTAAACATAATTTATTTGTTATTTTTGTACATAGTTGTTCAATTCCAGACATTGGTCTAGCTCGATTTCTCTACAACGATAACTTTTAATAATTTGAAAAAGATAGAAAAAAAAACATAATTTTCAAATAGAAATAAAACATAATTTGCAAATAGAAATGGAGCTAATCTCAATGCGTGAATTTAAAATTAATGGAAATGACTATATGAATAAATATGTAAATTAGAATTCTGCACTAATGATTAGATTATCTTCTAACAGAAACGTAATTTCCTTAATTGTTTCTTGAGCGGGATTAGCAAAAATAAGTAAGGAAAATATTTACATATCTTCGCAAATCTTTCAATAACGCAACGGCCCAACGTGATTTTTTTAGAACCTGAACATTTTGTAAATAAGCGCGAACGCCTGTGAGGATGCCACTGGAATATAAAAAGAATCCGTCGGAAGGAATTTTGCGTTTGGTTTTGTACCCGTAGAATATCTCGATTTTTTCGGTTGCGGTCCCACGTTAAAGAAATTATAAAATCGAAAAGAGTATTTCTGCTATTGCTGGACAATAGATATACGGGAGCCGTCACGACGAGTTGGGTTTTTTTGTAACTTTGCTTTCCTAATTGATTTTATTTTTCTGACTTTAAACACAAAATTTAAAAATGCAAAAGTTCAAAGGGAAGTAAGTACTTTCTAGATGGGAACGAAAGCCCTGTGTAGTAGGATAATACCTAAAGTCTCAGTTTTCTCGTTTTGTTTTATCCGG
>CAKNXH010053696.1:714-21972 GCA_932178445.1 Andricus quercusramuli | reverse complement strand
ATATATGGGCGTTTCCACCGAAGGTGTAATTTTTCTGGCACTGTGATATTATACGTAGACCAACACTTAAAATACAAATTATATTGCATACAAATTTACATACAGACTACCTGAAATATCAACGAAAGCTTACGCAGTCATAACAGAAACCCTCATAAGAAGATAGAACATATAATAGTTGGAAAAATCCCCGAAAATAGACCACAATTCAAATGTCCGCTCCAAAGCCTGTAGCTGTGGAAAGTGCGCGCAACTACCCAAATCAAAAATATTTCGATTTTCTATTAGCTTGAGGTGGATAGCAGTCACCATATAAAGGAAAAAGGTTTGCTTCTAAAATTATCGAAGTATCACACATTCAAATATCGAAAATTTTGAATTTGGCGAAAAAATGTCCACTCCATCATCGTACTTTACTGCGCAAGAATATTTGAAGCACACTTTTCTTTGCTCGCGGAAATTGAACAGCATGCTGGACCGAAGAAATTTACCATGGATAAAGTTAATATTGCAGTGAGCGCAAAAGTTATGTTCAATTTAAGGCTAAAATGTCCACTCCAAATTTCCAGCAAAAATGTCCATTCCAGCGCCAGCAGCTGTAAAAATCGCGCGCATCAAGATATGATTAAATTTTTTACTGATTTTGCTGTATTTCGGTGGCGAATCATGTACATTTCGTCAAAATCAAAGTTAATCAATTTTATTTGAGAAAAATCAAAGAGAGAAACAGTAATATTATTATGTCCGCAAATAAGTTCTCGTTGTTTTTTTTTAATGAAAATACAACTTTAATGTGAAAAAATGGTTACAAATGAATCATTCAAAGTATATCCTATCGTTAGCTACAACTTTTCCCCATCTTTCTGGTAGAGCTCGAATACCGTTACGGTAAAAGTGTTCATCTTTTAAGGCTAACCAAGAATCAAGCCATTTTTGGATGTCTTCATATGAGCGGAACTGCTGATCAACCAGATCATGTACCATCGTTCGGAACAAGTAATAATCGGACGGCACAATATCTGGGGAATACGGCGGGTGGGGTAGAACTTTCCATTCAAGCATTTCCAGGTAGGTTTTAACGGGTTTGGCAACGTGAGGCCGAGCGTTGTCAATCTGTAGAATCACTTTTTAGTGCCTCTGCTCATATTGTGGCCGTTTTTCGCAAAGTGGTCGGCTCAATCGCATCAACTGAAGTCGATACCGTTCCTCAGTGATGCTTTCGTTCGGTTTCAACAGCTCATAATAAATAATACCAACCTGGTCCCACCAAATACACAGCATAACCTTCGGGCAGTCCCATGACATTCTTCTCTTTGTGTTGCTGTAATGAATCCATTTTTCATCACATGTCACGATGAAATGAAGAAAATCTTTCACTTTTTGCCGTTGAAGCAGTTGTTCACAGGCGAAAAAACGATGCTTAACGTCCCTTGGCTTCAAATCATAAGGAACCCAAGTTCCTTGTTTTGGAATCATTCCCAACGCATGCACTCGCTTGGAAATGGTTTGGCGGGTAACTCCTAATGCTGAAGAAAGCTATTCTTGCGCTTGGCAAGAAGAAACATCTTAAAAAACAATTCAAATTAAAAAATGAAGAAAAATAAATAAAATCTCGACATCAAACATCTTCTTTGCGTTGTTTCACTTAGAGCAGCATATCCGAAAATTTGTCGTGCTCTCGATGCGCTTCAGCCGCCGTTTTCTTCGAATGAAAGAAGAAAATCAACACTTACCGCAAATGACGATTATTTGGCACAAAATGAGATATTTTCACAGAACAAAAAGTATGGCACTAAAACAAAGGTCACTCATGTGTCACCACGGTTTGTTTACCATATGTCTGAGCTTACTTTATGGCGTTTGGGATATGTCAAAATCGACCCGCAGTTACTGTCGGAGCCATCTATTGACAAACAGCGAGAACTTATTTGCGCACCTAATATTATACTTATAATATATTATGTTGTATCTATATGAGCGAATTATAATATCTATAATATAATATAATACAATTTTCGTATTATCACGTAATATATTTTTTTATATTTAATAGAACTTAGAGAAGAAGTATGTATGCTTGAAATTTCTCGCCTTAAGTGCAATTTTTCTTCTCACCACCAGGGGAGACACTGTCTATATTTGTTAAAACTATAGTTAGTGTACAAGAAAAAAAACAGTAACAAATTATTTAACTAAAAATTTCAGTGTTAAATCAAATCATCCATATAATTTGCGTTTATATAACAAAATATATACTTGTATGTGCTTTATCAAGTTACTGCCCTGGTAAAAATACCCGTTAGGAATCGTTAGAATCTGTTTAGAAGCCTCTAAGATTGCAGTTCTAGTTGTAAGTGGATTTAAGGAGGAATCGTGGAAAGTAATATGTTGTAATATGTTCCTAAGGGGACACTGGTTGCGCAGTTAATTTCGCGAAATATTTGTAATGAGTTCTACGGGGAACCTAAGTGGAAATTATAATCCGAAATTACTTTTTGAACATTTCTTTAAAGGGATCTAATAGGAATTTAATAGGAACATAATTCAAAGAGGATCTAAGCGGAACCTAAGTAGACCTTAAAACGCGAAATTATTTTTCGAGAAATTCTTTTAAATGGATCTAATGGAAATACTGGAAATACGACTGAGTATGAAATTTTCATTCTGAGGAGATCTAAAGGAAACTTTAGGGGACATTAAAAAACTACATTATTTTGTACGGACTTTCTCTAAGTGGATCTAACGGTAATTTAAGAAACTTCGTTTACTGGAAAAGTTACTGAGTATATAACTGCCGTCTTAAGAGGATCCAAGGGGATCATAAATGGAATGTTATGTCACTAGAATGTTACAGGTGTTTCAGGAACCTTACCATTTGCTTAACCCACCTTTGCATAATATGCCTAAAATCAAGAAATAATAAATATATATTCCTGAGAGGACCCTGGGTCATTCAGCAAAAAAGCATGGCCGAGATTTTGTAACGACCGTTCAAGCGGTTTGATAGCGCAATTGGCTAAGGCATCGGCTAGGTACATGCGGGTTAGGTAGTTTAGGTAGGGTTCGAATCCCCAGCGAGTGCAATTTTTCAACGGGTTTGAGCGTGCGATCATATGGGTAGGGGACCGTGCGTGAAATTGGGTTATTTAAAATATAAACCAAGTCCCGCAATAAGACAAAAAACATTTTTTTTCTACACCTCAGATACACATTACACGCATGAATATAGAAACGCATATCTTAGAATGGTCAATATTTTTGAGCATGCGCGCAGTTTGCACAAAATATTGAAATAAGTATGTCCATAAGCTTAATTGAATTAATAATATTTTAGGAATGGAAGATCAAGGAGAGTTGTTTCTTCTTTTTAAATTCTCAGGATGCTCTCCAGTAGTGTGTACATCACTATCTTCTTGATTAAAAATATATAATGAGTGTCTGTTTGTAAATTACACTTTCGAGGCAAATATATTATCTTATTTATTATTCTTACAATAGAGTTTTGCGAGATATCACAGGAACGTTAAAGTTAATCAATGTTGCTAATGATCCTTTTTCTATTCTGCTCAACTTTCTTCTAAGCTTCTGCTTGACGTGTTGTTGCATGGTTTTGCCTGTTTCGTAGTACGAACTCCTAATTCATATTATTTTTGTTTAACAATTATACAAATTGATATTCCATAATCGCTGCTAGTGGGAACAACAATGAAACCATCAAAACACCCAAATGTTGTAGATGCGGTTCAAAACGATCGAACGCGCAGAGCATCCGACCATGGGTCGGCAAACAATGTCGATCATCCTAAAGTTCAGGATGCTGAAAATAATTTAGATGGAAACATAACGACGAACCGGCGAAACGCCCACATTGAGTGGACGGATTAACTCAAGGATGACGTGCTAGACTGCTACGATGCCAGCATTATCCCTGTTCGCGGAGGCTTTGTGGCTTTATGACATTAAGACCAACCGCAGAAAGCAGGCACCGCCAGAGAGATGATCACGATTTCAGTACAAGGAGGAAAATTAACATGCAAGATTCTTCTAAGCCCCAAGATCTGGCTGAAATGGATGCCTCCCTTCGTGGAGATATCTCGCAAGAATCTGACCTTTGAACCATCAATTGCTCAGTTTATGGTGCTGCGAGAGCTTTGGCTGATTCAAATCAAAGGCTAAAACCGACGATGGATTCAAAGACCAAAAGACGCTTGCATCAACTGAACAAGAAGATTGGATGGGCAAGACAGAATGCGTTCCATGTTCAATGTGTGATTGACTACGCAACATCTGGTAGACCGTTCACGGAAAGGGTTCGAAAGTTCGCCCAAGAACTAAGGATCTTGAATCACACACTAAACAAGTCAAAGCTGCTGACAGTCAAGCAGCATACTGTTGACAAAATACGGCTGTTATTTGACGCTAGGGGGAGAATACAGAAGAGGGAGAGATGGGTCAGGGAGAATCAACAGTTTCTCGCTGACCCATCGCGCCTCTTCAGCGATCTCCCTGTTTCTGTAAAAAAATCCACCCAAGCCTAAGGAGGTAGAGACTTTTTGGAGAGAGGTGTACAAGATCCCGAAAACACCAGAGTTGAAAGAAGATACTGTCTGTCAGGTCGGGCCATGGCCCCTGGGCCCCCACCAATGCGGGATGAATTGAAATTAGCAGGATCGTCGGTTCTTACTTCGATGATCTTTTTTTTTTTCATTTTTAGAAGCCAGCCGCTGGTGACCGTGGTGTAAGGGCCCCCACATTTTAACCGGCCCTAGGGCCCAAAACCCTAAATGCGGCCCTGCCTTTGTTGTATGCTGGTATCATTGATGCTTATCATTCGCTTCAAGATTTCATGGTAAAGGTGGGCTGTTCCTATTTCCTCGTTAAATATATTCCTGCTAATTGGTATTAGGGTGTAATTTCCTTTTGTTGTCCAGATTTGCGTCAGAATTGTCAATAATGCCAAGATCTTCATTCTATAAAAAGGCATGATCTGGTTAGCGTGGATTCTCGTTTTTTCAGTGTTAAACAATATTATATAATTATTGTTGTCTAGCCTCTCTATTATAGTTGCGGGTCCTTTCCAGCTTGCAGAGAGTTTATTGGTCGCATTACGATCTAAAATGTCATCTATTACAGGCAAAAGGTAAGCATCTTGATCGGTATTTAGGTTTACTCCTCTGTAATCAGTGAAAATTCGTAATTTCCCACTCTTCTTGGGTACGGCTCATATTCGTGAAATAAAAGGTAAGCTTAAAAGCCTTAGGATGCCTTGCTGGGTAAAGAAGCAACCAATTCTTTCACCAAATTTTACTAGCTTTCGGGCGGTCGATTGGCTCTAATGTTGAGAATTTTACCGTATTTTATAATTATTTCATGTTCGATTAAATTAGTATAAGGCATCGGATCTCCGTCTAAAGTATATGTGACGTGCCACGAGGAATGCGGGACCTTAGGGTTAGCAGGCGAATTTTTCAGTAGAAGCGATTGAATAGTCGGTCGAATACAGAACGGAAAGATGTGTGGAAACTGATGGGGCTGGATTACTCGCGTCGTCCGCATGCGTCGAAATAAGCGATTCAAACCACACTTTAAAGCTGGTTATTCTATCGATGGGTTCGTAACTTGATGCAGTCACTCTTATCGGCGTATCAGAATAATTAAAGAAGGGTACCTGTAATTTCCCATTCTGTATCCAGTAAATTCCGGACGGTACATTTTCGCCTTCCTCATTCCAAACGTCTACGTCTAGGTCAGATTCTAACTGGATGTTCTTTACCTTTCCGGTTCTCCCAGGAACATAGGTTCCATCAGTAAGTCACATCTGCGGCATGTCACAACTGCGGCATCTCTACCTAGCGGCATCTCTCACCACTGGAAAGGAATTCGACTAATATTATTTCTGTGGCCAGTCACAGGAGTGCCTCCCGCCCCTCACGATACGTTGGAAAAGGGGTAGGGGTTTGACCAACATTATTTCCTTGGCCAATCACAGGGGTGCGCTGAGAGATGCCGCACAAATGTTAATTTCACTGTGAGAAATGCCGCGCGGGAGAGAAGCCGCTAGATAAAGATGCCGCAGTTGTGACATGTTTCATGTGACATGTTTCATGTGACATGTTTCATGTGACATGATATGTCCCCGGAAAAGTGACCAAGCCCTTCGTCTCATAAGTTGGACTCGACATCCCAAACCCAGTCAAATGCAACTCACATCGCTTCGTACTCGTCCACGCGTCGATTCTACTTCTAGTTTAGACGTCATACACAGTCCTGTTTGATCGAGTGATCGCACCTTTTTGAGATATTCGCACAGCAACTAATACGCAAAAAAATTGGAAAAAATTCTGTCTGCAATATATTCAATAATATCATCTGGACGAGGAATATTCTTTTCAGTTCTAAAAAAACAGTTGAACTAAACATTTCTTATAATAAAGAATATTTTGTTAAAGTTGGTAATTTCCAATCAAAATGGACTTTTATTGACGGAAGTTCTGCGGTGTGATGATAAATAGTCATTTTTCTTTAATCACATACATGTTACATAAAAAAAATTTTTCATCACGCATGCACGGAATATGCCATATTTCACATCTGTTTTCCGTGCGCATTGTGGCATATTGCGCATGCCGTGCGAATAGCGTGCGTTCTACAATGATCGCACGCTGCTCCGTGTTTTAGAAGAAATATCGCACGCTCCACCGTGTTTTAGTAAGAAAAATCACACGCTTCGCCGTGTTTTCATGAAACAAACGCAACTAACCTTCTACTAACTTCAACGTTATCATCTTCAAAATGTCAACAACAGTTTATTTTGTGTCGTGGATGCAAGAAGTAAGTAGAAAAAAATGACAAATAATATTGATATACGATTAATATGAATATTCATATTGATTATATGTAATCATAATAAAAAAACAACCTATTAGATCTAAATATTATACTTAAATATGCCCACAGCAGGTTTCAGGTTAGGTGCGTTTGTTTCGTGAAAACACGGCCAATTCTCCATCGGCACCTGAAATGATCTTTTTGATTGGGGTGTGTTTCCTCTCGGGGGGCTCCGCCCCCCGAACCTCCCGAACCCCCACCAACGATATTTCGTACTCGCTTCGCTTGTGCGGATAAAATACAAAGCATGCATATTCCTCATATTCGTGATGAAAAATAGTTTTCTTTATTTTATTTTTTTAATTTTTTTTTTACGAGGGAAGGTGGAAAATGTGCTAACACACACCGAGAAGGGTCCGCACTTCTCGGTAGTGTCGGGATATTGATGTCATCACTACAATGATCTTAATATACATAAATGTACAGAAAGATCTTAATTTGACCATTATAGTGATGCTACCAACTACCGACTAAAAACCACCACCCTTTCTCCTTGACAGGAATCCCCCCGGAACTGCTTTCGCATTACTTCAGGGGGTGCCGTTTCTTCGCCTACTGGGGCGCCTGCTGGTCTTCTTTGTCGGCCTTGTGTCCCAACCAAGATGTACGGATCGTCCTCAGGAGAGCGGTGGTACCGCTCATCGGGCTCGTCAGCCTTCGACATCTTGGTTGGAACTTCTTCTTCTGCATCTTCTAAATCTTCCTCTTGGCAGTGGCCAGCGGGCGGGGTGTTGCCAGATTCTGGCACTCCGCCGCCTTGTGGCCCTCTTGGAAGCATCTCCTGCAGCATTTGCTGCTATCTTCTGCAGCGCACTCTCGGGAAACGTGCCCTAGAGTGTGACACCTATAGCACCGGATTTCGGCGCTATGTGGCTTTACTCTGCAGTTTACCCAACCCACCTCCAGTCGGGCATTATTCACCATTTTGGTAGCAGCAGACGCATCCAGTTCGACGAAAGCTAGGATGCAGCCTCTCCTGCTCGTTTTGGTGAGGCTTACCCTAGGTGGAGAGCCAAGCTGCACTCCCAGGGCCGTCCTCACCGCTGCCTTCACATCAGCAGCCTCCGTGGTCTCGATTAAGTCGTAGACCATGACCTGCGCCTTCGGAACGAGATGTCGGACACACCCTCCTTGTCCAAGGGCCTCCGACATGGCATCACCGAAGTGCCGCCGCTCCTCCGCCTGGGCACCCACCTCAATGAGGACGTCGTCCGTCCTCGTCTGCCTGATAGACCTGACATTTACGCCATGGTTCTCAGGCTTCACTTTCTTCTGGATGTCCCTCAAGACATCTGCATAGTTCCTCCCCAGGGCTGGCGTGATAGTCACGGCCTTCCAGGGGATTCTTCTTTTCTTCTTCTTCGGAGATCTTTGTTCCTTATTGGGCACAGTGTCCGAGGTACCACCTCCTTCTTCGTCTTCTTCTTTTCCTCTGTCCTCTCCTTTTTACTCTTTCTCCTCCTGCCAACCTTAGACCAGGCGACACCCTCCTGGGTCCTGGTCTTTTTCAGGGCTGGCTTCTCAATTCCAGATACGCTGGGCGAGCTGAGGGTCGTTTCTGCGGCTCCGTCTGCGTGCTGATGGAAGCCGTTTGCTCCTTAAAGGTGGAGCTCAAGAGAGACTTCTCTCTCAGCTTCTTACCTATCCTCTCTCTGAGCACCCTATTTATGCTCTCCTCATAGAACCCAAACTGTCGATTTAGGGCACGAACCTTATATCCAGCTTCGGTCATGGCTCTTTGAGCACCCACCACTTGTTCCAGCAGGTCCGGATCCGTGTCCTTCCCTGATTCGCACATCTCCATTATTTTCTTAAGGCACAACCGTACCTTTTTGTACTCCACTCTCAGCTCATCCTGTGAGCTTCGGAAGCGCTTCCGCATCTCGACAACATCCGACTTGAGCTCGCCATCTTCCACCACGTCCAAGCATCTGCTGAAGTCCAGCTCCTCTTCGACGTTCGTCTCCTCGCTCCCTCTCCGTTTTCCTTCTTTACAAGCCATAATAAAGAGATCACCAGCGCATCGTGCGTGGAGGGGCGGGCCGAAATAGCTGAGAACGGGTATACCCTCGGACCTAAGTCCTACCCCAGTACTCTGGGGCCCAGCCTTCGTTTAACCGGTTCCGGAATACACGGACGGACCGGACTCGCCCGGAGCACTGCAGGTTCCGATCCCTGCAGCCACCACGCACTCCCCGATCAAGGCCCGAAGGGGCTAGCTCCAAATGCCCGGTCACAGCTTACACCTCGGCAGAGCAAGCTCAGAGCAGCCCCTAGACCATGCCGGCGGAAAGACCGAACAAGGTTTTGGAGCACTCCCAGTGGGTTGCGACCGTCACCAATCGTTTGTTGGGTCTGCGGGGCCTATTTTATTTCAGCCCTACCCTCTGTTTCCAGCGAGCATTCCCCTATCCGCCACCCGGGGACGCGCCAAGTAGAGGTAACACCTCCCCTTCCCCGTAGACAGCTGCGGATGAAAAATAGTGTGTGCAACTCATGTGGTACAGTTGCATATTCCACCACTTGGGCTGCGCTCGTGCGCCAACGGCGCCCGCGTGCGCAATATGCAACTATACCCCACTCGTTACACAATGTACTATTGCACAAATATATATATATATATATATATATATATACTTCTTGATTTTTTATTTATTTAATAATGACCAGCTTTCCTTTTTTTTGAAGAGCTTGACAATAGGGCTATAACTGATATCGTAAACTTGAAACGGTGGCAGTTGAGTTGCGGTCTATGGTAAAAATCAACGGGGGGCATTTCTCGAGTTGCGGGCTAGGATGAGTGCCAGGGACGTATCCCCTCCAAGCCTTCTTTCCCTCTCCACTTAATGCTTCCCTAGTTCTATCGGCCCCCTTCTTTTCGCAAACTTTTCCCTTCACACTTCTTCCAGACTGAGGACTGTCAGTATTTTTTACTTATCTACTTCTACTACACAACTTTATCTTTATTTCTGGTGTGTTTAAAATTGTTTAAGAAATATGTATTGTCAATAATTCTTAGTTTTATTACAATATTATAATGTCAAGTCAAGTGAAATAAATACTAAAATTAGCAACATATTTCCCTTCCTGCTATTCTATTAAATGCTACAAATAGTCATCAAATGAAAAATAACTCTAATCTACACTTGAATGGTAGAAATGCAAAAGGCGTCAAGCGCCAAATTTTCAAAATCGGGTTTATTAGCTCAAAAAATCAGATAAATTCTACTACACATGCATGCCGAATTATTTTTTTGGGACATCATTTTTCAAAATTCCCACTAAAAAAAGGACAGCTGGAGGGGTCAAGCGCCAATGTGTACTTGATCCCGATCGATCGTCACGGCTACACAGTGTCGAGAAATCGCGATCGTAGCAGACGAACGGACGCGTGTGTTTGGCTTGTGTTTTTGTGTTCACAGTCCGAGAAACTTTTCTAACCACAAAGTAAAAAATCAAATTTCATTTTTCTCGACACTGACTAATTATTTTTAATTACTATTGGGTCCCTTCCGTTCAGCACTAAATAACCTAAAACCCAATTCCTTATTTTTTGGAAATATGCAAAATTATTAATGCTATCGTCATTTGAAGTTGAAATGTCAGTCTTACACCATTCCGAAGTCATAATTGGATTTTCAAATTTCGCGAAACTGCGTGATTTTTTTAGAACAAACTTTTTGGAAATAAATTCGTCCATTCAATAGCTAGAATTCAAATTTTTAGTTTTTTCTTAAACTGCAAATTGACTCCACAATTAATGTTGAAAGATGTTAAAAGTCGATACGGACCCAAAATCAAACCTTGAAACGTGACCGGTTTCATTCATTTTCTCGAAACCGGATAGCTTTTTGTGAGCAAACTTTTTTTAGTTTAATAGACCATGAAAGTATCTCGAAAGTACTTTATTTTTTTCTTAAATGGTCCCGCTGAATTTACAACATGATTTTGGTCTCTCCTGAAAAAAGGTCAAAAATGGCGTTTGACTCCTTTTGCATTTCTACCCTTCACTTGTAAAAACTTGCGCGAAACTATACGAATACAGCAGACTGAATTTTTTACAATAATTTTGCCTATTAGTTTCTTTTATGCAATAAAGATTCACCAGGGGGCAAATACGTTTTTACAGTTTTTATTCGTCTTGGATTGATCTAATGAAATTCAAAAGAGAACATTGAAATACGTTTAATGGAAAAGTGGTAATCGGGAGTAATTAAAAAAATGCTTAACTGCGAATATCTCAAAAAGATTCGGAATCAGGAGATCATTCTGCATAAGAATCATTAAAAATATTGAGGCGACTCCGTCTATCCAACAGGATTGCGTATGACGTCTGGACTATTCCGGCCAGCGATTGTCCAAAACCGCTGAGCAGAGATACTCTGTCCACAAAATGTATGGCCCTCATAAGGTATTGACATCCAGGATTATCAATCGCCGCCCCTGGTACTCGGACTAGCTACCCTCCCCATGCCCAAAAGTCACCACAGTTTTTCGAGAACACGAACGAAGTTGAGTTTCGATGTTCTGCCGCAACTTCCATCTTCCAAGTCACGACCACCTACATTTACGCCACCCACTGGTGGTCCACCTAAGTCCTCATCATAAATTTCGTCATCTCCGTCGCCATCTGGTTCTTCTCAGGACCCCCTAATGTGGAGGTTAGTGCCATATATCATACAATATATGAATATGGAAAGCCGCCTTGCACAATTGTTTTTGAGGTTGAATTGAGTTGATTTTGATATAGGGCCACGCAAAAATATTGTGCAGGACATTTTGCGGTTTCCTCAACTTGAAGGGATAAAAACGAAATATATTGAAATTGGCCAATCAGAATATATTAATTGGTCGAAAATGAACGCGCTTCATAGATTATGTTCAAGACAATAGTAATTATGTGGTATAGCCTCCGCTTTATTGGTGTTCTGCAGGCTGCTTACCTGTAAGCGGAAAATATAAAAAATGTTGAACTGAACGTATTTATTGTAGGAAAGTAAGGCAAAAATAATACATACTCCTTCTATTCCAAAATGCTAGCAACTTGAACTCGTAACTAAATCTCAATGTAATTAACATAAGAGAATGTTGAATTTTTATTCGTCAAACTCTCCATAGCAAGAGCAGAGTTCCGTACACTTTAGGTTTTTCTTTACACACTTCCGTCTTGCAGGAGAGCAGTTTTTCTGACACATGCAGCAAACACGTTACATGCAAGCATGCTGTGTTAAGCCAGATCCACGCATTCGGTATCCGCCCAACGCTGAATATTCGCCTTTCGCCGAGCACTGAGTCCCCAAATGTTCGGCGAGTGGCGAGCCTTCCCAAGCACAGGTATCCAGACATGCGTACATTGCCAAGTGCCAAGCAGTTTTGGAAACGGTGAACATGCGCTGTTCAGTCGTCTTTAACGATAGTCGAATGTAGGAAGCAATATGGAAAACCATTCATATTTTATAGTTGATGCGGCTGCTTACTTAGTTTTGAGCAATAGCTACGAATAATAATTCGTTGCAATAACCAGTTGCAATTTTAATTTTTAAAAAGGATGAAATTTCTATGAAAAGAGATGAATTTTCAACCGAAAAGGATTTTTTAGTCAAGAAAACACAAAAATCTTAGGAATTGTTACAAAAATGTTTTGAATTATTTTTATACGGTCTGATTTCCGAAGGCAAAATGCTAATTATTATCAGATCCTGCATCATAATAATATAACACTTAACTTTTGAGTGTAGACCAGATTGAAAATATTTCAAATATTATTATTTATTTATGATTAAATAATATTGAAGTACAATTTTCTCTTACGTTTTTACAAAGTTAAGGCTTCATAAACTATACGACGGTATTACGTTATCCAAAAGTAATTTAAAATTCAATGAATTTCATTATTTGTTTATGATTTGTCATCGTTTATAAATCATTTATTCTGTAGTTTATTAATTTATGATTATATAATATTAAAATAGAATTTTCTGTTACTTTTTGTGATGTTGCAGTTTTGCACCTCACAAGAATTAAACTTAAAATTCAAATTTTGACCGGGTAGCGACATATTCGACGCTTCGAGTAGATTCGGCACTCCATGGTTTTGACTATATATATGTCTAAGTTAGATAAGAAAAATTTTGTCTCTTTATTTTATTTTTTTTGGCAAAATTGTGAGGATTTTTGCGGTCTTGAGTGGGGAAAACTCAAGGATTGGTCCATCTCGTTGCTTCATCGAGTAGGGTCAGCTGTTACCTCCTTCTTAGCGAGGCTTCTACTGTCCAGAGACCTTCACTACAGTTTCTTCAGGTTGCTCTCAGTTTCTGAAAATTTCCACTATCGAGTCCAAGATCCTAGGCAAGTTCCGGGTGCGGGCGTATTTTACTAGATTACCATGAAGTTCACTGCAGGAACAGGTAATTTTCCTTTTAAAATTTACCTTAAGGGTTACCCTCTATTTATAATAAGGATAAGCCCAGGGCGAGGTGACCACAAAGTCCGTCAGTGGACAGGCATCTCCGCCTAAGTATCGTATCGGAGAGACCACTAATGCTTGTGTGTTTCTCAAAATCTCCCGAGGGTTGCGCGGAAAACCACCCTACATCTGCTGGCCGCGAGGTTCTATTCGCCAATCCTAGCCTGAGAGTCCAACCGTCCCTTAGAGGCTTCGAATCCCGTGGTCCGGATTCTTACTTCAACGAATTCGTGCCTAAGGAAACAGCCAATCAGCGGGAAGGAGGGAAGCACGTGAAGAGAAGATACGACAGCGGGGCAGACCAGCGTGGAGCGGATATCGTCGATCTCTCTCTAGACCGTAGGGATCCGTATAGCCAGGTTTCGCGCGCCTTTTCTCTCTCTTCTCCCCTACTCTGACGCCTCTCGGTCCCCGAGCGCGCGAGAACTGTTAGCACGCTCAGTGTGTCTGTAGCTACGAGCCAGAAAGAGACTTTTGTAACGAAGCGTCGAGTAGGCAGAGAAGCTGAGCATCTTCATAATTTGTCAAGGTAGGATTCTTTATCTTCCTAGGGGCTCAGCCAAGCTATTGTGTAAACCTTTTCACATTTTTTTTTATTATCTCCTTGGCTGAACCACCTCTGTAATTTAACAGTTTATTCTTTTGATTTCCTGCGTATCATGTATATTGCTTAACTTAAAAATTTTGGAGTGCCGGTGTCTGGCTCACGATGAGCGTCAAATCCAACCGCTTACTGACCTATGTTGATACCCCTTTCCCTTATAATCAAGTATAATTTCTAACCCCTTTTTATGTAACCCCGTTGACGACCAAATTTCTCGACCTCTCCCTTCTTTATTTATTACGACCTCCATTTTATAAGAATTTTCGTCACTTGGGCACTGCTTACGCTGAGTGTGTGCTGATGTTGGTCCGACGCGTTTAATTGTATTTGGTAGCCTTAAGACGTGTTTTGACCGACCTTTCTCGACCTAAATTAATTTTCGTCCCCTTCAATGTATTTGGTAGCCTTAAGACGTGTTTTGACCGACCTCTCCCGACCTTTCTCGACCTAAATTGTCGTCCCCTTCAATGTATTTGGTAGCCTTAAGACGTGTTTTGACCGACCTTTCCCGACCTTTCTCGACCTAAATTAATTGTCGCCCCCTTCAATTTTTGGTATAGATGAATCCCCCTTCATATTATAATTTCTACGTATTTTTCTTTAATTATTAATCCCTATTCAGCCTTTTGAGTCCGTAAATCCTATCAAAGGATTATCATTTAATATTTCCTCGCATAAATTATGTCGTTGTTTTTTTTGTACTGCCTGCGATAATTTGTAATGTTCGGTAAACTCGCCTCTCCCCTTTCACTCATGGTTTTATTTTCGACCACTCTAGATTATCGTTCGTATCGCTGTTTGGTTTTTTTTTTGTAGTTGAGCTATTCAGGACTGCCTTCAGGAAGGCTGGCGCCCCGGGCTATAATAAACCAAGTCTTATTTATGATTTTGTTTGGGCGGGGCCTTAAGGGATCAAAATTTTATCTTTCATTTATTTAGGAAAAAGGCCGCGTCACATTTTGTACAAAGTTAAGGCTTCATAAACTATACGAAGTTATTACGTGATCCAAGAGTAATGGAAAATTAAATGGATTTTATTATTTCGTTACGCTATTAAAAAAAAATTTTGGAATCATCAGAAGAAAAGTCAGGACTTCTGACAATTTTTGACCACTTTTGTTACGTTTCTCGACACAAATCGTCAGGAAAAGTCAGACTTCATGAGAAATTGTTGAGAAATCTTCCGAGCTTGTGTACGAAGTATAACTAAATGACTCTGAAGGTGAATGTGAAATTTTTTTTCTGTTTTGACGTATCTCTTTCTCTTTACAAGACATCTGGCAGGTTGTGAATAACATATATTCAGAAATAGTCAGACTCGTCAGAAATGGTCTGGATGTTCATAAATCGTCATAGCATATGACCATTTGTGACAATTCCTGACTTTCTTTTAGTAGGGTATGATTTTTTATTGTTCATTAAGGTAAATGTGCCAGTAATCGTGACGGCCCCAGTAATCGTGAAACTTAGTTATAGTTTGAATATATTCTTACAAAAATGTGTTAAAAGTAACATTTAATGATAAAACTCACTTATTTTTAGCATTTTCTTATAGCAAATAGAAATTACATTCACTCAAATAAAATAAAAAGCAAGAAAATTGGCATCACGATTACTGGGACTAAGGTCACGATTACTGGGACGTTTACCTTAATTATTGATTCTTTAGATTAGTTATTAACAGTAAATCACAAATAATTAAACAATGTATAAACAGTAATACGTACTTATACATCAAAAATGCTCGCCAAATAGACCGGAATATATGGATGCCATCCCAAACATCTGTTGCTCGCCAATATTCGCCCTAATGCTCCGGATGGAAGCTCGGCAGATGAACCTGACCCCAGATATATGCTCCCTGCAGCACAGCTAAGAGCATACGTTGTTTCAGCGCCGATTGGGTTGATGGAATTTTCTCCAAATGACGATATTATTGGCGAAGATTTTTTTTAACACTCGTTGACCGTAGAAAAATTACTTGATCTGCTATAGCGTTACAAAAGTGAACCATGCACTTCAAATACATTACTTTTTTTATGAAGATGAGGACATTATCCAAATCATAACGTAACTTACTTGTTATAAATAGTGATAGTGAATTTCTCTATTACGAGCATTGCATCGGAAACATTTGCTTCTACAACTAACTCAAAGCCCTGAACACTATTGCGAAAAGCCTTCAAACCCTCGAAATCTTTCCACGGCCATTAAATGAAGAGACTGTCACATCCCGTAAAGGCGTGAAACATAAGGATTCCAACTATTGTAGGACCTATAAGAAATTGTACCAATTTAGAAAAATATTCAATAAGTTAAATTTAACAAGCACACATATGTACGTCGGAGGACCAAACCTTACCCCGTGAAGCTGCTATGGCATGGCAAGCCATATACTGGTGTTTTCCAGTGCCTATATGAAACCACAATTCTTCTACATCTGGCAGCTTTTGTGTAACTTCTATGGCTAGTAAAACTACGTCAGAATCTACTGTACAAATCATGATCTTGGAAAGCCTTACTTTTACACGTTTACAGCATCAGTGACATAAACCATCATCCTTGAGTCTGGTTTTTCGTCATTGCAAGGTGAAACAGCCCCACTTAGATTAAGAGAAGCGTTGCTCAAAACAAGAGTACCGTAAATCGAGTAAATTTTTTCAAACGCAAAGTTACTTTTCAAAGGCAAACAAATTGAATATAATACGAACAGCTTGAAGGCTATTAAAATCACTACAGTTATCAATCAAACATCTGCTCAGTTATAAATTGGAAAGACGTAAACGGATCTGAAGGTTCTTTCTGCAATTTACAAGTACAGGTAGAAGTAAATACGACTGAGATTAAAAACCCTTATTAAGATTAGGATGCAATGCAATAGTATACAATAATCATATGTGAAATTAAAAAATTCAATAAATAGATGAAATATTTCATCATTAAACACGCATTTCACAAGCTGACTCAGCGATCGTTCATTTGATGACATCAGACACATTATAATAGAAATTTCAAGAGTGTAATGTTCAAAAAATAAACAAAGCGCAATAAAGTACATATAATATAGAGTTTGAAGTGCAGTATGGCGAGTTACATTTTATAATGTAATGCAACTCAGGATAGTGCCCATGAGCCATGCGATTATATAGAATATGCGAGAATACATAAAAAAAGAGAACACAAGATATTAATTGATTTCAAAATTTGTTTTTCTTCAGATGCCAACCCGCAACATCTTTTCCCTCAGCTCGAACGAATAGACTTACTGTAGAATTTTCACGCACCCTACACCTTATCCCTTTCTACGCTGGACTAGGCGTCCATTTCAACTATTATAAATAAACTAAAAGTGAGGATAATTCTGAAAATGTGAAATAGTGGTTAAGTCAATTTGAAAAGTTGTTCGTAGTTTCTGATTGATCAGACATTTCAAAAGTCATTTATACGCGAAGAAACTCTTCACTAGCCCAGCAATGTTTTTTTGTAAGATTTGAAAAGCGCACTAAACCGTGGATTGTATAATTCCACCATGTTAGGATAATTATAATTATATCTTTTACAATGTACTTATTACAGTGCCACCTAAATTTAGATAAGTGTACATTAGGGTGGGCCGAAAATTCAAGAATTTTGTCACAACAGCCCTGATATATATTCTGAAAATGTACTTTGTGCATCTATTATACAAATATGAGGCATTTGAGGTTTAAAAAATCGTTTAATAATCAATAATTACTTGGAATAAATTATTACTAATTAATAATGGGCTGTATTTCATCACGATTTGTAAAGTTTTCTTATATAATATGTACATATTCGATGTTTAGAAAACAAAACTGCCAAGAAAATGTGCTGACTAAGGAAACATACCTGACTTTATAATGCGACTAAAATACAATGAAAGACTATCAGCAATTAAAGATCATTGTTTCAAACATTACAATTATCCGAAGTCAAACAATTCTGTATATAAACTATATAGATCACGTAATTTTTTCGAAGCAAGAAGTATTGAACGAATGCAAAGTTTTGCACTCTCATTTTTAAATTTTAGATTGCAGAAGTTCTAACATAAACGTACTTTTCTTTCTAATAGGCCACTCTAAAAAAAACTTAGAGCGGTTTGATTTATAATTGTGCACGCTATACTATTTTAAATGAGTCAACATGCATAATAGTAATCAAAATATACATTACTTTTTCTTTTAATTTGTCCCGATCCCAATTAACCCTTTCGAAATAATTTCTTTTAATTTGAAGTTTGAAATGAGTGCTTTCATATATCACGTGAAAAAGAATGTTTTAGAACTTTCTGAAAATATTGATAAACAAAGTATTCTAAAGAAGTGTACATGATGACGGAACAATAAAAGAACTAGAATATATTTTTTTTTAACCTTTAAAAAATGTGTACGTCCAGTTGAAAAGTGTCGGTATGAAGTTACGTACATGTGCATATACATACCCGAAAAAGATTTTGTAACTTTAAGCTAAAAATAATCCTCAATGTTCAGAAACGATTCACCAAGGCAGTTTTGAATTTGGACGTACACATGTGTGCTAAAAGAGCTAAGCTCTAAATATTAGTTTACATATATCAGCGGAAATTCGTACAAAAATTAATATATTATGAAGACATACATGGCTTTCAATCATATTTGGTCAAGAAATTACGCTGGTAAGCCTTTTCATAATTAAATGTACAACAGTGTGTGCATCTGGGAGTATTTTTTAACATCTCAGTAGGAATAAGAATAATTTCTATCAAGTGCTTTGAGATTCCAGATGTAATTGCCCTAGTTGAGTGTGTTCTTCATCATTTTCTGAATTGCCAGATGCATTTGTATCAGACTTAATCACTTCCAAAGTGCGCTTAATCTGATTCTGCAATTGTCCTGCTATTTTTCGAACCGCAGTGTGATTCTGTTTAATTTCCTTCGCACATTGAAGAATACCGGTCCAAGGAGCAGCGTTTGTGTGAGCGAGGTATAACTCTTTCCAGAGTTGAATACTGACTGGTGCTATACTAGGCCAGATAACCCCGGAATTTGGTTCGTAAAGCGGATTCAACCATTTTTCGAGAACTTCTGGTTGATTTATATACGACCAAAGACTGCTAGTGCGCTCGGAAAGCCTCATACGATTTCTCTCCACTTCAGAATCACCTATTATTCGGAAATATACTTTTTAAGGCTGACCGAAAAAAATGTAGTAATAGAAGGAGAACCATCTCAGGCCAGTCAGTGCCTGTGAGAAAGATGGGGGTTCTAGACCACCAAGCAAGCTAAGTCAGCCCGTGTTCTCTGTCTTAATCTCCATACATCACAATGCCAGCGAGCTTCAAATCATATCAATTTACCTCTATTCTGTAAATTTTTGTTTTAGAAATTTAAGTTTTGTTTTAGAAATTGAAGCATCAACTTGAATAAATTTCGTTAAAGACTCTTTTGCCAAACCAACTTTCTATGACTAATAATTTTTTCTTTTCGATTCTCTTCTGTGATATTTTGGGGCTATAAAGTTATTTCAGAATTGTAGGTTGAATATTTAATGACTTAAAATTGCTTTAAAATCGGTTTGAAGGATTAAACTTACACGTATAAATACAAAACGAGCAATGTAAAAATTGTAAAAACTCGCAGGAGTATACAGAGGATAAACTTTTTTGCAACACCTGCATTAAGAATGCGACATTTGACTCCGTTTCGCGTGACATAAATGGCCAATGTGTGCCCGATGACGTGAGTTTATGCTTTCAAACCGATAATCCCATTGAATAATTCTTGATGTAATTCTGATCAAAATTTTCTATGTGCATAACCCCCAATTATCAAGTGTTTAGGTACTAGAAGCTCCGGAAGGTAGTAGAGTGTGTTATTATTGTGCTTGTGGTGACCGATACCTACAAGTATATACTTTTTTATAACTGTAGTGTTATTCTCATGTGATTGGGTATGAACAAGAGAAATCCTGTGTGTTTGTATGTGGGGAGGGGAGGGGGGGGGGGCGGCGTATTTGTTGCATGTGAAGGTTGTGAAGATAGGTCGTGTTTTGTGTGAGAATGAGTCAGATAGTATAACTGTTAATGAAAAGAGTGAATAGCGGTGTAGAAGAGTGAGTAGGGAGAGGGTAATGTGTGTGGGGGGGGGGGTAAGCGTTTTTTGTTTGTGTTTGGGTGCAAGTGTTTGTATGAAGAGAGGAAGTTAGTGTATATGATTGACTATGTTGGGAGAGATTGTTATGTGTGAGGGTCAGTGGGTTGGTATCATATGATCAAGGATGGGGATATGTATAAAATAGGTAAAAAATTATAAGTCTCAGCAGAAAGAGAAGGGGTTGATGAGTGCGATTGCAGATGAGAAAGAGTGTTTGAAGCGTAGATCACACTTTTAACATGGGATATTAAGCTTTTTTGGAGGAAACTGATACATAGGTTGATAGGGCTTATCCTAAAGATATAATTAACGCAAAAAAAAAAAAAAAATTTTTGAAAAGTGGATTTATGCCCTTTTGAAAGTAAGCTCCTCAAATACGCAACAACTTTCATGCTTACACTCATTGACTTCCAACCCTCAAACTAACACTCACACGTATTCACGCACACATATCACATATTGTATCAAACAAAACTAATAACCCTTTCGCCCTCACTTCAACATACACTTCAAGCACTCTTTCTCATTTTCAATCGCACTCCTCAACACTCTCTCTTTCTGCTGAGACTTGTACTTTGAATGGAATGGAAGCTTCTAATGTGTCCCCTAAGGGTTTACATTTTTCTTGTATCTCTTCCCTATTCCTTTACACACTCCCCACACACTTACTTGGTGGTGGGAGGAGGACCTACAGTTTAAGGTGGGTTCCGAATCACCAAGAGTAACAGCCTTTTTCTCTAGAGGTACGGTCCCACGACTCTTCGGAGATGAACAACTCCCTTGCTAGGCAAGTGTTCACCGCATGGGCCACCGAGGCTCTTCCAGAGTGCGAGGCGGGAATCGAACCCGCATGCCACCGGAGTGGGTCCAAAGCCTACGCCTTAGCCCCGACGTCCGAAGCACCTGGGAAAAAGTTACGATGATATATTTGAACCATAAATACGCTACTCTACTTCGACTTGTACTTTCTTACCTATTTAATACATATCCCCCACCCCCTCCGTGATCACATCATACCAACCCACTGACTCTCCGACATAACAATCTCTGCCAACATAGTCAATCATATACACTAACTTCCTCTCTTCATACAAACACTTGCACCCAAACAAACAAAAAACTCTTACCCCCCCCCCCCCCCATTT
>CAKNXH010053694.1:54230-77079 GCA_932178445.1 Andricus quercusramuli | reverse complement strand
GGAAGGCCCCCTGTGATTCGTTACAGAAGTAATGTTGGTCAAACCCCTACCCCTTTCCAGTATCTCGTGGTTGGCGGGAAGGCACCCCTGTGAGTGGTCACAGAAATAATGCTGGTCAAACCCCTACTCCTTTCCAACATCTCACGGGGGGCGGCCAGGCACCCCTGTGACTGGTTATAGAAATAAGGTCAGCCAAACGCCTACCCCTTTTTAACGTCTTGTGGTGGGCGGGAAGACACCCCTGTGACTGGTTACAGAAATAATGCTGGTCGAACCTCTACCACTTTCCAACGTCTCGTGGGGGCGGAAAGGCGCCCCCGTAACTCGTTACAGAAAGAATATTGGTTAAACCACTACTTCTTTCCAACGTGTTATGGGGGCGGAAGGGCACCCCTGTGACTAGTTACAGAAATAATGTTGGTCAAACCCCTACCCCTTTCCATCGGGTCGTGGGTGGCGGGAAAGCACCTCTGTGACTTGTCGCGTGCTTTCAAATTTTTAAGAAAGTAACTTTGCTGGGTTTCGCAAATATTTAGATTTTTGTTAGTGTTGTTACAATTTATGTAACAGAAATTCTGCGAGATAGGTTGCCTTAGTTGTTTGACCTTGTCAATGAATGCTCAAAAGGCGGATTTAGAATTTAAAAGAGTTTTGGAGGTCTGAACTTTGCGTTTCGGAATAATCAATGGAAGAGTCACAACTCGACCGAGAATTAATCAATACGGGAGTTGAAGTGTGTCGCCAAAAAGCTCACACTATCTTAACGCTTGAGGCACGTACAGGTGGTCGCTAAATCTGGAGCTTATGCTTACTTCCCATTGAACAAGAGGATGCACGGCATCTTCCACAGAAATATGGAGGATCATTCAATGTCGCATGAGCTAACGTTTGCTCTCCTTATACCACCCAAGATGAAGTCGGGCACGGAAGGTTTCATTTTGGAAGGCCAAGACTGCGTCATTTCCACTCTAGCATACCGTTACCACATCTTGAGCCAAGATATTCCCGATGATAGCTGCAGAGCGTGTCATGCACACCCGGAGCATCTAGGACACATACTATCTAGTTGTCCAGCTCATGCGGAAACGACCTACATCCAAAGGCACAATGCGGCACTAAGAGTGCCTTATCACCATCTCTCTCACTCTTATGGCATTTGCCCAAATACCTCTCCGCTAACCATCATCCATCTTGCAAGTGCCTTGGCATATTTTTGGCATGCGGGTATGGCCTAAAGGTTACGAACCAGTGATAGTTTCGCACCTCCGAGAGGACCGATCACAAGGGCAATTATCTTAAACAAATATTTTGATACAGGTACCTATCTTACTTTTTCTTCTCCTTTGCAGTGATGTTGCAGGCGCCCGCAGCTGAGAATTTGATGACGAATATAGTTTATTTCTTGAAGTCTTGGAGAGCGATAGCAGGCTTCGAGTGTGCAATGAAGACTGCTGTCCCAAAATCGTGTTTCCAGACAATTTGGTACTTCTCGTTTTGGGCAATTGTCTCGACCTCACGTTGAGCTTTAGGCAGGGAAGGGTTGCAGCCAACACCGTAGGAGTGACAAATTTGGTAATAAAGCATTCTTAGAGCTAAATTTCGTCTTTAGAGATACTTGTTCACACGTGAGTGTGGCAACCGAATTGTATGTGTTCAAGGTACTCAGCGTGTACATGACACGCTCTACACCTGTCGCTGGAAACTCTTCGACGTAAAATGCGGTCACGGTATACTAAGGGGGGAATAACACCACCCTGGCATGCAAAAATGAAATCCTCTGCACCTGAATTAGGTCCTGATGATCGAAGGAAAGTAAAAGTTTGCTTTCTTTACTTTGGCTTTCAGAACTGAGGCAGCTAGATGGGGTAATGCACTTTCCTCACTTCTGATGTTAAAATACTGGCTAAGTGTCTCGGCCGCTTACTTCGCAGCTTTGGAGACGAACGCTTCTTTGCCAATCATCTCGTGTTTCCAAACCAGTTTTATGAGATGGTCTCTACCTTTTGCAACGATGTGAGCTGAATTCAGAACGATTCGTTTATGAAGGTGAATCTTATTTGAAAGATTGAATTTCCTTCACCCTACCCCACTCCCCCCAGTTTGGTTCCCTTTCATGCAGAAATAATTTTTGCATTTTCAAAATTTCAATTATATAAAAAAAAGCTTTATACATAAGTTGTAGATCTATTCAAAATTCACACACAGTGCAACCTCTGAATAAGTCCTTTCCGAATAAGACCGCTTCTCCTATTCTTCATTCGAAAGTTGCCCCCGCTACTTCACGCATCAAAGAATCGGGGGCGAACCTCCGAATAACACCGTGCATGGAAATTGTGTTTTCATCTTCATATATGCTTTGAAGAATAGTATAGTCATGAAAATTTCAATTGATTGTAATCAATTTCATTATTCTATTGTTAATGCTTATAAATATTAATACATTTCTATAAAAATACATATATTAATAAAAATGTTTAATTATCTCAAAATAAGTAACACAAAGTAACATATTGAGCAATCCTCGTTAAACAATAATATTTTTCAATTTAATACTAAAAAAAATAGTATCACATAAAATTTTGTAAAATACTACTAAGTACCTCTTACAAATTACAAGTTGAGTATTTTTCCTCAAATAAACATTTGACTTCACTCATGATACAATAAATATTACACTTATTCAGCATAATATATTTAAAAATTTTCAAATAATACTTACTCACACGAATTCAATATTAAGAAAACTGGATTAGAACTATGCAATCTACGTTAAGTTGCCACACTTTGCACGTGAAATTCATCAAGGCAAGCGGTCCTATTCGGAGGTTGAACCGAGAATTTTTCGTGGCGCTTTCCATGACTTTTTCTCGTATGACTAACCTTTTCCAAGAAAAATTGGAAAATCATTCGTTTTTACTACAAATCTTGGCGCTTAGACGATGACTCTTTTTTATAACCTGGGAACTTTCGGCGATATTCACTCACAATTTAAATTACATACTGTTTCTCTTCTTCATTTTTCGTAAATAATGTGTTATATTCTTCCATAAGCTTAACGCCTTTCCCAGCCGAATCATTCACAACTTTCAATTTAATTACTTACTCCAGTCCCTTAACAAAACTTTCATTCTTAGGGCACGTCGACGGTTCCGTCCTAAGGAATTCATCATTGAAGTTAGATCTTCCGAAAAATCGTTTAGTGTCGGCAGAAACAAATTGCTCAATTCCATTTCTAATAATTTCTGGAATTCATCGATTTGAACTTGTACTCGCTTCACATTCTCATTTGATGATTCTGTTTCGCGATTCAAAGCATTGACCATTTTGATTTTTGATTCCGATGACACTTTCAGATCACAAGAAGCTAATGCGACAGTTTCAGAGCTTAAATACCATAAATGATTTATGAGTTTTTTTTAATGCAACACGAGAGATGCCGGGATCGACAGCTTGATATTCATAAAGTTTTTACAACACTCTGAAATCCAAATAAGGTGCTTCAGTAGCAAAAGGCGCACAAAACCATGCTTTGACATACAGATCAACAATAAGAATACAAATATCGCATATCGCATTCTCTTCTTCTGGAGCTAATACAAATTCACGACGAAAGAGAAAGATTTTCGTGCAAAAAATAGCTTTTGCCATTCACCTCGCATGATGGATGGCCTCTGGAATACGGAAAAATAGTCCACGAGGTGGTACTTCGCTAAAGAAAATGATTACTAATTCCAAAAATTCCCAATAATCCTCTTTAGTCTGCTGTTCCTTCAAAGTATTTTTGAAAAAGTCAAGGATTCGAGATACGTCGTCCAGATTAAAGTGTCACTTGACCTCTTCGTTGTCAATCCCTGATCGAAAATTATGAGCATTGATTTCAGACCAAGCCTTCTGGAACTTTTTAAAGATCAATACAGTCAGATCTGTACTTCTGCTTACTTTTTTTTGAAAACGTTTCTAAGAATAACTTCATATATGTGGTGTCTACAAGCAAAGTACAAAAGATCTTTTTTTAATAAATTTTCTATTGAAACGCATGCACCTCTATAACTTCCAGTTTTCAAGGCTGTTGTATCAAAAACTAATGCTTTAACACAATCTTGGAGACCCCATTCAACAAAAATATCACAAATAGCAGATGCCTGCTCTTTTCCAGTCCCATATTGCAGCACAGGCACTCCAAGAAGTTTTTCAGCATCGCCATTCGAAAGTATCACAGGAAGTCGATCGACGGTCTCCTCACCTGTTAACGCTGGAAGTAACTTACCATCCCAGTGCACGACAGCAGCTTGCAATTTCGTGTCCATGAACTGCTTTTTTTTATTTTAATTACAGTCGCCTTTTCTTCCCGTATTTTCTCTCTTGCACTGTGAATGGATGACCTGTTGATGACAAAATCCTGGACATCATTGCCTAGTGCCTGGGATCGTTTGGTGGTGAAGTTTCAGGGATAATGCCGCAAGACTGACAGAGACGGTAATAGAGCACTTTTAGAGCCGCATTGTGCTTTTGGATTTATGTCGTTCCCGCATTGATTAAACAACTATATAGTATATATTCTAGTTGCTTGGGTTGAAGAAAAATCTACAATATTGAATGTTACGCTACTTAAGTGGAAGGAAGAATGTAGACGGGAATGTATAGGGTATATGCAGGACTTGGATATAATTAATATAAATCCAGAAGAATCGGATATTTAAGCTTTGTATTATAATACAGCATTTAAAATTAAAGAATCAATATTCAAAGCCAATATGATGTGAGGAATTAATATATTGAAACAAAATCGAATTCTAGAAAAGTAACCCTTATGAAGAACAGAAATTTTGAAAAGGAGATGATTGCAAAGCTCCAAAACGTAAATAATAATTAAATATTTTGGAAAAAGATGAAGTTCTTCATACCATTCTCGAAATGCATTATGGATATTGAGGTAAAATATTGGGAACGGTATTTTAAAAACGGCTTTCCGAAGCGAGTGACGTTTGATAATCGTCTCATAGATGTCAGACAGCCACTGCTGGATGCGAATATCTCCTCTGTGAAAAATGTTCTAGCCCTGAAAAAAATATAAATGCCAAAAGGCTCAAGGGCCGGATGGAATATCAAATGATGTTTACAAAGCGATCCCTGTCATGTGAGTTCGTTATTTCAAAAAATTCTTTAATATAATTTTACATAATGAAAAATCCCAGACGCTGGGGCGAAATCTCTCATGTTAATGTTCTTTAAAAAAGGCAATTCAAGTGAACCTTCAAACTATAGACCTATAGCGCTAATCAATTCAATGACAAACATTTTTACTCAAATTTTACAAGCAAGTCTACCAGTCTGAAGTTGCGGACCGAGCCTAGGCTTGGCTCCCTTGTTGCGGAGAACCGGTGCATGGGACAAAGTGGTGGGAGAGCATTTCTACTCAGTGCTGTACGCTAATCACAGTCACTGACATTCAAATGCTCGCGCGCGCTCTCCCACCACTTCCCCTATGCGGCGGTTCTCCGCAAAGAGAGAGCCGAGCCTAGGCTCGGTGCGCAACTTCAGTCTGGGCTTGTTTGCTTTCTGCTGATTACGAATCTGGAGTCAACGATTTTCAACTAAAAATGGCGCACACAACATAGCGGTGAAAATAAAAAATTTCGACGGATTTGGAGGGCGAGGTTGGGGTCGTTGATTATGGGCCGTACTTAAGTTATACAACGGTTTATTTGTCCTCTCCTGAGAAGTAATTTAAGTATGGCCCCTGACGAATCCAAGGTCTGGGTTTATAATTTTTGTATTATATTTGTGCTATGTTATTGTTCTATAGTGTTCTAAGCACAATTACATTACTGTATCCAAGTCACAGGTATTTTAATGTGATGATAAATTTATCTCTATACAAATTGAGTTTCTAAATTCTAAATTTAGTCTGGAGTAGATCGTGGGAAACTTCCCAGCGGACACACGTAACAGGTTCTGTAACTAGTTAAGAATAGGGTTATACCAGGGGACGAGCAATGTCCCTAAATGGATGTAGCAGTTTTGTAACACTGTTACAGAAATATGTTCTGCCAGAGATCTGTAACAATTGTGGAACAGCGTTATATATCAGGAAATATTTTTGAAACAATTTAGGAACAGGTTTGCAGAGTAAACATGTTCCGTAATAGTGCCGTCACACATATGAAACAGTGTTACGATGTAAATTTGTCCTCTGATCGTTCTGGAATTATTCTTCAACGGAGAAATGTTTTTTGTTACATTGCTGCACTTAGTTTATATTTCAAATAACAGAATTTTATGCCAGGTCCCCTATCTATATAATCGCATGCTTAAACCCGCTGAAAAATCGCACTCGCGGGGGATTCGAACCTTACCTAAACTACCTATCTCGTGTGCACCTAGCCGATGCCTTAGCGAATTGCGCTATCGAACCGCTTGAACGTTCATGACAAAATTTCGGCCACGCTTTTTTTCTGAAAAGTCCAGAGTCATCTCAGGAATACTTTAATTATTTTTTTATTTTAGACATAATATAAGAGGGTCGGTTTAAAAGATTGTAAGGTGTTAATTTAAAAATGAAATTTTAGAATAAAAATTGTTTCTCTGTGTAGGCCCGACTTTGAGCGATAGTTGGTCCTATTCTCGGCATGTTTTCATCCAGTTCAAGTAAATGACTGCGCTTGACCGTCGGCACAACTCTGGTCGATGATAGTTACAGAACAGTGTGCCCTTTATGTTTAATGACAAAAAAGCTGGAACAAAAATATATAATATTCAAGAAAATCAATTGTTTGGATAGAAACTGGCGATTGTTGGTTACACTCAATACTCAAAAGGACTCCTCTTCAATATCGCGTTAATGAACAAAAAAACATGAGAATGAATAAAACTCTTCAAGTTCAATAAATTCGACTTGAAGTACTTAGTCAGCAGAATCGCGTACATGCTGAGTGGCAAGAAATTCGATTTTTCTCGCCAAAACGCATTTTAGCAATTTTCCCTAACCACGCGTCTTACAACCTCCTCCCCCCGCCACCAAATTTTCAACGCGAAATTCTCAAAAGTCAATCCACGGTCTGTAGCCTCCACGTGCCATGTGATGAAACTTATTTTCTTGTAGATATTTTTTAATTAATAGCATTGAACATCATTTTTGACAAATACAATACAAATACAAATACAAAGAACTAGCCTTAAAGCTCTGTATCCCATGAGAAAGCCACAGGTTTTGCTTGCCTCAAGCAAGAGGACTGGTTCGGCCTTCCTTAAGGAGGGGAGAGTTGTGACGTTGCAGTTTTTGCAATTCACAAAAAGGCGTTTCCTCGATGGTGATTTAATTGAGATAATATTAAACTGGCTAAGTCTGAGGTATTGTTTTATTTAAGTTTTGGCTGAGTCGAATGTTTTCTTTTTTTTTGTATACTTTCCTTAGAGTTTGCCGACATCGCGGAAGCACCGAAGTACTCTGATGACCAAGGAGATATCTAAGGTATTCTTCGGTCCGATGTTTCCACTTAGCATCTACAGCAGACGAATTCAAATTCTATCACCCAGTAACATCCAGCATTGCTGCCAATCTAACAACGTAACCTCGCCCGGAATTCATCCCCGAGATGCTATAAAAATTTTGGTTGACGTTAGGACACGTTCCAAAATGACTGATTTTACAATTCAACCTGCATGCTACCTTACTTTTTCAGGTAAGAGAAGGATTAGTTGTCAATCTCCAGCATCGTTAGCGAAAACTATTTAGCTACGACCCGGCTTACATGTTCTGCACGTAATAACTTCTGCGCTACGCTCGGGGGACGATGAGCGAGAATAAAATTTGTCGTCGGGAGAATTTTATCGGCATTTGGCGATAATATAATCATCAGCATTATCCTGTTGTAATCTTGCGCCTTTATCCAATTTGCGCGGTAGTTTTGCGCCTGACTTGCGAACAATCAGCGATGATTGAATTCAAATATGGCGAAAGGCCCCCAGTCAATAAATGAGAGCGCTTTGGCACTCTTCCTCTTTCCGTTCTTGATCTCCGAAGTGCCTGGTAGTTTTAATTCTTGAAAATTGTAGTTTCCGAGTGGTGTTGGTTGGACTACTGTCAAGCCATTTCCCCGGAACTTCTTGGCCAGGACAAGCTTGAAAGGTGCATTTTTTGACACCTTGCGACCAGCAACCACATATACTGAGCCACAAACGGGCCTTAGCGCCAGGTGCCAATACAGGGAGCAATCGCGAGACTCCCACCCACGCAATGTTATCTCGAGCAGGGAGGTGTGATCTTTATAAACTGGATGCTGCGACCCGAAAAGGCATTAGGGAGCTCTTAGGGCGAGCGAGAAGGATCAGGGTGATCTTGAAGCAGGCCAAGGAACTTATTCCTGCAACCGAGTTTCGGTCGACCCTCAGATTACAGCATAGGCAAACAGAATAGAAGGTTTACCTTCGACCTCGAGTACGACTTTTGTAATCGCCAAAGGCCTCTCGTTTATCTTCGAGAAATTGAGGTAGAGTAAGACAAAGTTAGAGGAGATAGAAAATATAGATTTTCAGAAAAATACATGTCTATGAGAGTTAGCAGTCTGATATCGATGAAAGTAAATTAGAAATAGCCGCTAAAGTTTACTCTTAATTTGAATAGAGATTTTGAAAAGAAATGTACCTTAGGGGCTTGAAAACAAAGTGCACTTGGTCCCATTGGAGAAAAAATTTTAACAGGTCGAAATCTTGATTTAACCGAAGCGCCTCGAAGCGTGTACTGAGCGTCCCAGCGGAGCACTTCGATCCAACGGTTTTATATTTCTTTTACCTGTCGAAATGTTAAGTGGGACGCTTATTAGGTTTCCTCAGATGTCAACTAGGGTGCGATGATTTCTTTTACAAATAGTATAGGTGTGTCTGTGAATTAGTGAACGCTGCCAAGATTCATGGACTTGTTTGTTAGTAAAACTTTAAACGCGCATATCAGTCTGAAATTTTCACAGTAGCTTTACAATCGCATTTTTCATGGAACTACGTAGGGATTTTTTGATTTAATATCAACTTTTTTTTATAAACAATTTCGTGCTTATTTTTTAGCCAAATATCGAAACTTTTTTTTCAAAAGTGCACCATTTCTACGAAATTTTGTAAAAAAAATCCTACGCAGTTCTCAAGCTAATGACATATAGTTCTTAAATAATCTTAGTTTTTTGTTCCACCTCGTAAACTGAAGAAAAAATGTCTCCGACCTCACAGTCCGTTTTTAAAAAGGCAACATACACAACTTTCCGAATCACCGCCATTTTTTTTCCGATAACAATTTTTTTTTCGTGCTTAAATACATGCTGATTAAACCCTTCAAAAGTGATTCCTATTCCTTTTGTGAAACTCCCGAAAAAATTCTTGAAAATGGACCTCTTTTTCGAGCGCTAGAGTGGTGTTACCCCTTAAAGGTTGTCTGTCATAAAACTGGGCGGCGGAGGCGAACAGATTAGAAGGTTCACCTTCGACATCGAGTACGTAACCACTCTCAGAAAAATTCTATCTCAAAACATCTTTGATGTATAAATAGGAATTTGAACAAATGCTGCAGACTTTTTTAACCTTTTAACCTTTTCGAACGGACAAAGAAACACTCTGTTTTAAGCAATAGAATTGAATTTTTGAAATTTAGTTCATGCAGGAGGGCCACCAGATCGTTTGCCAAATGACTTGATCCAAAACGACCAAATGGGTCAGGAAATGATTTAAAATAAAATGTAATTCACAATTATCAAATATAAACTAAATTGTCTCGCACAAGTAACTCAATACAGAGAGGAGCCTAAACAGGCAAATTATTTGAGGATTACTGATGCATGGTGGATATTAAATTATCGCTCCAATCAAATATTGGTAACAAAATGAAAAGAATTCATTACGACTCAACGTCTCATAAAATCAAGATGATATCAAGTCGATGTACCACCATAGTAAAAAATAGCCATGTCGTCGCCATTCTGTCAGACGCACGCTCGCTTAACATCGAGAGTCAAACAACACCGACAAAAACTCCTTAAATGATAGACCCCGCACTAAATGTATGAGAAAATGGCTTTAGGTGGATTTGACTGAAAGTTGGTAAATATGTAGACTATAAGGGCCTCATAAAGCATCCGGAAAATGTATTAAGCAAAATGGACAGTTCTATGAAATCCATGAAAACGATGAATCCTTATATAAGCTGGAAGGTGAGAGACGACGGCAGAGAGATGACAGTACCAAATGCGAGATTGATATATCATGGCTGCTATGCCGTCGAAAACAGTGACCCAGTGAGATCAATATCAAATGAGGTTATTATACTAAATATTGTGCCGAAATAGTGTCGTAGTCTCATGTAACGATATGCCAAGAGTGTATATAGCTATAAAGCAATTTTCAATCGCCGAGGCCGTGACATGTCACACCGAAACATTCTTTCCGGAACAAGTATTTCCAGGACAATTCTTCTAAAGATATCTCTTCCAAGAGGACATGTCTTCCCCGGACATTACTTCCCAAAGGAAATGCCCTGTCGGGAAATCTTTTTCCGCACATTTAAAATATATAAGTTGCTTCAATGCACTATTGGGTCTCGCATGTATTATAGGGAACTAGGGAATTAGGTTTCGAGAAGCAAGCCGCTATGAATTCACTAAGAAATCCTTTTTCAAAATTTAGTAATCAGGTCACAATAAATGCTCAGGTGAACCACATATTTCAAAATACTTGTAAGATGAAATCTTACCACATTCATTTTAGTTGCAACGTCAGAATAAATTCCTAAGACTAAAGATGCAATATCAAGACGCATCAAGGTGAAATTGCTTGAAACATGTTCCAGTAATATTAGTTATTGAGATCGTGAAAAGAGAGCAATGAGTCACATCGCATAACACATTGTAGCTTTTCAAATGCTCTGACCTGAAAACATGCTCAAAATACCTTATCAGCAATTTCCCAAAGCAACACCTGTGTTGACTAAATCTCTTGTGATTAGATGAAAATCGTTACAAAAGAAGATCTGTAATTTTCTAATGCTAAACTAAAAGAATTAAAAAATTGCTGACAAGAATTAAAATAAGAGTAATCTTGTATTCTCATTTTGCAATCGAAGGAGAATCATCTCCTAAAATGATCAGCAATTTTCGAGAAATTAAGAAACTGCTGACCAGAAATACACAAAATAAATCTCATATTATCATAAGAATAATGAGAATACAAGAGGGGAAAGTAACTAAGCTCGAGACAGAGAGATTTTCCTGCTTCATCTTTACGCGTTCTAAAACCGAGCATCTACGATTAAGATCTAGAAGTACGTCAAAGTTCACGTGAATAATATTCAGAATCTCTCTGCTTACCACGTAAAGGTCAACGTGTCACGAGACAAGTAGACTTCCAGTGCAAGGGATTACTTCGGGTTTGTATGACGGGTTTTCGTAAGGGTTTGCTTCTCCGTCACATTTCACGCATCTGGCCAGGAATTCATCTCTACCCTCGCATTTCTGAGTTCTCGCCAGACCCTAATAAAGAAGTCTCCAAGTATTACCACCCTTTGTTCAGGCCGTCATCCCTGGCATCAAACGAGTTTTAGTGTAAGTGTTGTGATTGAGTAAAATAGTATTCTACGATCGACTTTGAAAACTAATGGCTGAATCTCTGGCCTTCGGACATAGGTACCAACGGCGATTCGGGTGGAACTTGAATCCAAAAAGGATCAAGAAAGTAGCAGGACCCGCTGTAAGAACTCTCACGACGTTATCTTTTCCCTTCGAATAAAAATCGGCATTCGCAGAAAATATTATATCGCGGCACCACTTATACCCTTCAATGGGTACAACGATCGAATTGTATTGACGAAAGGCCCCCATTAGAATTGAAGGGATGAAACCCAATGTTCGCTTCTTCATTCTAAACAAACGAAACATACACTTTCCTTTCGGAATCGATTCAAAGCGTACGCGGGTTCTACGACCTTGTACGGCTTTGCAGTGCGCCCAGACGATTCATCTAAATTCACGCCTATTGTCACCCGAGAACACTAGATTGTAAGTAAAAAACTGTATCGTTTTGCAAACAACATGACACATTTCTACAACGGATAAATGGTTCACAAATGTAAAGACAAACCAGTATCCAATAATTATTGAACCACCTGAAAATAGTAAGTAGGAGAATAACGTCCATTCCTGAATCAATAGGAACTAAGAGAACTCACAACCCTATTTTGCAACGAGGAGCAATAAATAAATATAAATACTCAATTGAGTGCACCACTTGAGCGACTTATAGGACTACTTAATGATTAAATTACACATAGAAAACTAGTACTAAATTGAGAAAGCGCATCTTCAATGACAGACTAAAATTATGAAGTAATTAATATTGTTCAACTATTTCTATCCGTTCATAATACGCAATTCTGCATGCCAAGAGCTTTAATTTGAGCCCTGCCTGAGGGGATTCGAATTAAAAGAAAAGATTCTTGCATAGTGATCTGAAAAACCAAGTCTCCTCATTTTTCTCATTTATCTTATTTTCTCTCATTTTTCTTAAACTAGTATGAAAAATGAAGTATATAACGTAACAAATTGTAAGCTTAGGAGCAAGTTAGATCTAACAGTTTCCGTTCCCAGGCGTTACGTAAGTTGAACGGGGTCCCCTCGAGGGTAAAAATTTTAGTTTGGCCATGAAATTATTTCCAGCCCACTTTTTCTTCTGCATGACTTCAAAGAGTGTGAAAAAGTTATTTTTTAAAAAGACAAAACATTGTAGATTATGTTTTTTTTTCCAAAGAGCAATTATAATTTTCGACCTATGGTCTGTTGAATTAGTATAGCTCCACTAGGACTATGATTCAGCCAAGCTTCAACTCGATAAATGAATAAAAATAATTTTAGGTGGGAACACTTGTCGTATTTTGCTTCTTATATGAATATGAGCTGATAATCAGAGAACGTATTACTCATAGCTATATCATAAATGATGCTCTTTTTCTTAAATAAAAGAGTTTTTTCCCCTGTAAAGTGAGGTTTAATGTCCCAAACGAAATTTCGCATCAGCTTTATTCCATGATTATTGTTAGTATAATAATTTGAATTGTATAGAGTTTAAGCACCTTCATACTATCAATATATGTGTTCTGCTCTTATTGCTTACTTCACTCTTACAATATCTGTCATGTCACCCTTTTTCGATGAATATACGTTTCTATATTGAACTAGTTTCTTTGGTCTTTAATCGTTTCCATCACGTCATGGGCCCAGTCAAACGCAGTGGTAAATTATAAATCACTTATATGATCCTGAGAAAGACATTTATAAATAAGTATTTTTCTTTTCTTCTCGTGGTGTTCATCGTGAAAGTTTTACGACCGCGAGGCGGATCAACATAGCCTAAAAATAGCGCAGAAAAATTTAAACTTTTTGCCATCTCTTCAAAAATTATTAGGAAGAGAGAATTACAATTCATATAAGTTCGCAATGAAGGCATATTTGGAGCATGAGGACATGTGGGGCTGTGTCACTGGCGATGCAACTGTAATTACCGATATAAAAAAAATAACACGCGCCAAAGCTAAAATAATTTTGTCAGTGGATACGGTTAGTTACATTCACATACAAAACAGTCAAACACCAAAGGAGGCATGGGATAGCCTACAAACTGCCTTAGAGGATTCAGGTCCCACTAGTAGAGTCGGCCTTTAAAGAAATTTGTATACCACGCAGCTTTAAAATTGTGCTTCAACCGATGAATATGTTAACAAGATTATTCCAATAGCGCATAAATTGAATTCGCTCAATTTTGAGGTTGGAGATGAGTGGATTAGAACTCTTTTGCTGGCAGGACTCCCGGATGAGTATCGCCCGATGACTATTGGTTTGGAGGAGAACTCAGGCACCCCGATTTCAGGAGATACTATCAGAACCAAATTGCTGCAGGATATTCAGCATAATGCCACAGGAAAGGGTAATGAGAACGACTTCGCTTCGTTTATCACTCGCAATGCAAGAAACAACAGTAAAACAGATAAAAATAGTAATTCTACTAAATTAAATATCACTAAGCCAAGTGACTCGGACTCGTCGACTAATAAGAAAAGTTACAACAGTTTTTTTTTCACTGTTTGCTCAAAATAAAGTTAAATCAGATTCCTGTTACGTGGATTCTAGTGCAAGTAGCCACATATCACACAACAAAGAATTGTTTTATTATTTGAATGAGAAATTCAAGTCAAATTTAGAAGTTGCTGATTACGGTGTATTGAAAGTCGAAGATATAGGCAAAATCAAATTGCTCGTTTGAATCAAAAGTCAGGATGATATGGTGGCCGTCCGAGATGTCTTACATGTTCCCGCTATATCCACCAATTTGTTTCCAGTTGATCGATTAACTGATAAAGGTCTGCCTGTGCGAATGACTGCGACCTTCAAGAGATTTCAGAGAACTTTCCTTGCGAATCTTGTGTCCAAGAAAATCAGCAACGTCTACCATTTCAATCATAAGGTCGCAGAGCTGATAAAGTTCTAAAGTTACTGCACTTGGATTTATGCGGTCCAATGCGTCAACGTCCATTGGTGGTTGCATATATTTTGTTACCTTGTTTAACGACCATTCCAGGAAAGTATTTGTTTCCTTTTTACAACAAAAAAGTGAGGTAAAAAGTACATTCGAATCTTTTAAAAATTTGGTTAAAAATGAAACTGACAAGCAGACTAAAATACTCAGAGCAGATAATGATGAAGAATGTGTCAATTATAATCTTGAAAGTTTTCTAGATCCGTACGGTATTAGACATGAGACTACTGTTCACTACACACCCGAGCAAAATGGTCTCACTGAAAGAATGAATAGGACTATAGTTGCAAAAGCAAGATGTATACTTATTGATGCGAATTTACCGACAACTTTTTGAGCCAGAGCTGTATCTAGCGCTGTCTACTTAATTGACAGATCACCTGCGGCAGCACTAAAAAAGGTAACTCCAGAAGAAGTTTGGAGTGGCTCCAAATGTGATATAAGTCATTCAAAGGTCTTCGAATGTAAAGACATGATGCGCGTCCCAAAACAAGAACGGAGAAAATGGCACACGAAATCTGAAGAGTGTGTTTCCATGGGGTATTCTGAAAACTCTAAAGCTTATAGGCTAATAAAACTGTCATCCAATGAAACTGTGAAGGCTAGAGATGTCATGTTCTTCTAATCAAAAATGTGAATAAAATGACAATTTGAAAGATGCAAGTTCCAGCTCTGATGAATCTGATGTTCCTCACCAGGATGAAAAAGAGTCAAGTGATACCTTGGAGGACACAAATTCGAGCACTGATGGCTTTTCTGAAACCGTGATAGAATATATATCAAATGATGAAGATTCTAGCCGTGATTTTGAAATTGAGGAAAACAGAGACAACGAAGAAGCTCTATTAAGGGGCTAGTCTAGTTTCTCACTTTCAAAAAATCGATTTTTTTTTGCCTAATTCGATAGTATACTATTCGAAGAAAAAGTTCCCAGAGCTATGAGAGTATGACAAATTAAATTTTATAACCAAAAATCAGTTTTCAAAACTTTAAAAGCGTTCTTCTCAAAACAGCATTTTCAAAAACGGCTGCAACTCTAGCTCAAAGAAAAATTAACGAATCGATTTGAAATTTTGCACGAATATTCATAACATATTTTTACATACCATGAACGAGGATCTTTTTGATATTTCAAAAAATATAAATTTTGCGAGCAAAAAACGAGAGTTTTTTGAGCATTTTTTTGGTGAAAATTGGAATTTTTTGTTCAAAACGCTGCCATTTTTTTAACTTTCAATATTTTCAAAAGATCCTAGATCATGGTACGGGGAAAGTCATCTAGTTTAACGTTAAAATCATTTTTTTGAGATACTGGCATTCTGAAGACCTCTGCAACTGCAGCCGATTCACAACTTCATTTTTGGATGACTCGACATCGGAGTATATAACTCGGCTTACAGTCGATATTTTTTCATGAAATTTTGTGTATTAACTTGTCAATAGTATCTGAATATATCCCCAAAATTGTAAAATATTTGACAGCATGGTTTTTTTATGAGCCCCGAAAAATCACCTCCATTTTCCGCCCGAGAAACTAGACTAGCCCCTTAAGAAGATCTGAAGAACTCCGAAACCTAAGCAGATGGCAGATTTTGTCACGTATGCTACCTCAGAGGGCGAAACAACGGATTCAAATACAGTCGACGAAGCCATGCAATGTCCTGGAAAGGCCATGAAAAGTGAGTTCGAATCACTTCAGGAAAGTAAGACATGGATACTTTCTGAATTACCCGAATACAAAAACGTCATAGACACCAAGTGGGTGCTTAAGACGACGTACAATGCACAGGGCAGCATTGAAAGATAAAAGTGTTCTCCAGCTACTAAAATAATTCTTATCCTTGTTTTATAATTTATAAACCTTAAAATTATAAACAAAATTGGTCCTTCGAGACGGAATGAATATACTTTAGAAAAATTAATCGCGACAGTTTATAGTGGATTACAGTGATCACCTGTTCGTTCTCACTTTTCACAAGCTTACAGTTGCTCATTCACTCCAAAACAATCTACGCTATCTCACTCATGGAAAATAGTAGAGTATTTGTGTGTCGATATAGATAGCTTCTCAATTCCTAAAAGTGAAAAGCAAGCATCTGAATGTGAGCTTGAATAATCATATAATTAAATGAATTCCTTGCTGAGTATAGTGGACACATATTTTGTTTTGACCAGGCGAATATCGATTCCCCTTGTAAGCTTCTGTATATAGTGCATATCTGAGTATACTGTGGATTCCTTCGCCAGTGGGAAACGTAAAATCAATCGACACCATGACGTCACCTGTAGATAAATAGCAAACAATAGCTGGGTTTATTACATGCTTCTACGACAGCACTAAGAAGCAAGGAGAGAAAGTAATGAAATCTGTAACATACATGGAAACTAGACTGGCTAGGCTGGCAAAATACTGATCGGAATTTAATGAGCAACACTTTGTCATAGTTTTGGATCCGAAAAACGCTGAGGATGTTGTTGATGATAAATTTGAAGAGATAGAAGCTGACTACATCACAACAAAAACTCAATTCACCATAATACTAAAAAACCTCGGCGCAATCCCGGAGAAAATACCAGGTAATAAAAACTCAATCCTGTAGAAAATTGTTAAGAAATTTCCTTTGAGCATTTTCCCTCTCTTTCTCTTTTAAAATTCAAACGTTCTCGTTGCGGCTCATATGCGTAAGCTGCTGTCTTCTCCTTCAGCTTCAAAAAAATCAGTTAACGAAATCTTACGTCTTCTGGTTACCACGAATGAATCCATTCGTACGTTTTCAAACAAGAGTAGACCCGTAGATCAATGGGATGATTAGCTCGTTTATTTGCTGGTTCACAAGTTAGATTCTCATGCTCGTGAGGATCGGAAAACGTCCTTGAAAGACCAGAAAGACTTTCCCACGTTTAAGCAGTGATCGACTTTTCCTAAAAGTCAAATTAGAGCTTTAGAAACTCCTCGTCCAAACGATTGCTCATCCATTTCGTCATCTGTAAAAAAACTCGACCAACCCTTCTTTCCAACAATCTGAGGAACAGAATCTATCGGCCAATTTAGCGACTTCTGGAAAGCAAAACACACATCGAATTCTTGCTCCGTTTGTCATGGTTCTCACTTCATATCCTACTGTCCATGATTTAAGGGGCTCGGTACTTCCCAACGTATAGAGATTATAGCATTGTTTGTTCAGAGAAGCATCATACTTTTGTACATGATGACACTAAGAGAAAAAATGACCAAGTGGTGAAAACCGATTCACTGACAGAGCAACCATCTTCTTCGGATTATTCTGGATTGGCCAGTAACTCTTCTGCCTTGGTCAATTATCTGAATTCAAAACTTGAGCGCAACAATACAAAGAGCATTTTTGCAACAGCTTATATAAAACTAAGTTCCTTAAGTGGAAACTCAATTCTGGATAAGGTCTTTCTGGATTCTGGGTCCGAACGCTCATACATTACTAAACGTATAGTTCAACGATTGAAAATTCCAAAAGAAAACTGTGATATCTCTTTAACTGAAATGGGAGATTCATCACTGGGGTCTTCTAGTTATCATGCTGATCTGCTGCTCAGATCGCCTCGAGACTCGCAGTTCAAACTTCCGATGCAAGCTTTAGCTATGAAATCTCACATTTGAGAGACCTTTAGCTCGCCGATCCAGACTATTATCGTCAAGCACGCGTCGACTGTTTGGTAGGTGTTTGGTCGTCCTGTGGATCGTCAAGAAGAGGATACTATCGATGCTTCCAGTGTTCTTCATGCTGAAAAAAACAAGTCGTTTAGCAATCAATTGCGACTCTTCCAGGAATTCGAAGAAACTCCAAAAAGAACCTTCTCAACGAAGGAAGAACAAGATTGTGAACTCTTATTTAAAGATAATCACTATAGGAACTCCAAGCCAAAGAAGCCTACAACAAATTCATGATAGAATACCTTACATTACATCACATGAGGCCTGCAAACAACCAAGATCGTCAGGTTGAGAGCTATTACTATTTGCCTCATCATGTGAACTTTAAAAAGAACGATCCGTCTGCGAAGATCCGAGTAGTATTCAATGGATCTTCACGCTCCATTTCACGTACATCATTGAATGACTTCATACATTCAGGACAGAAGCTTCAAATGAATATTTGGTTAATTGTGACACGTTGGAGACTCTTAAGGTACGTGTTCAAGGCCAATATCGTTGAAATGTTTCGTCAAATAGGTGTAAAAATATTGACTGTAACCTGCGGAGAATAGTTTGGAGACCGTAACCAAACCAAGACCTACAAGATTTCTGTCTTACTACTGTCACATACGGTACTATGTCTGCAACATTCTTGGCTATCCGTACCTTGAATCAACTGGTAAGCGATCAACTACAATGATTTCCATTGGTTTCGGAAATATTGAAGAAGAAAACATACGACGTCATCTTTGCTGGCGGGGACTCAATTCAATCGGCTGAGATCGAAAGAAAGAAACTGATTTCCATTCTTAACTTAGCAGAAATCAGCTTAAGCAAATAGGCAGCAAACTCACCTCAGTTGCTTCCAGAGTCTTGTGGAACTCACTCACGACAAAACAAGACCTTTAAAATTGAAGATTCTGTCTCTACTTTGGGATTGAAATGGAGCACATCATCGGACTGCTTCCACTTTAGTGTCTGTCTATCAAAAGAGCCAATGATTCACACAAAAAGGATTGTGGCTTCCGAGGTGGCTCACTGAAGACCTTTTGTCTTAATGGGATATCTTCCGCCAAAAGCTCAGCCCCATAGGACAAATCAGGATCCCACGTTGGCTTAGAACCTCTGACTGTGCTGCTCCGTGGGAATTACATGGATTCTCTTATGCTTCACAGTGTGCCTGCTCAGCTGCGGTTTATCTCGTCTCTAGAAGCAAAAAGGGATTCGAATGATGCTGAAGAATTCATCTCTCTGGTGGCATGAGTCCAACTGGTTGACTGAACCTCCAAGTAATTGGCCTCAGACAATCATACAAGCTATCAAATTTGTGGATCAAGAGACACAAAAATACTATTAACTTCAAAGATGTACTTCAAGGTGAACCTGGCCACCTTGTCTTACATTCAGGACCTTCCTGGTCGATATTCCTTCTTGCAAAAACTGATTCGAGTGACAGCCTATATCTACAGGTTCTGCAGACTCTGTTCTGCCAACCACACGTCAGTGGATCCCTATATTACGAGGGAGGAGTTAACAAAGAGTCTCAATTTTTGGCTAAAGTCTGCTCAGCTTCGTCACTATCAGGCAGAATGCATGGCTCTGCAGAACGAGAACAAGATCTCAAGGAAGAGTGGGCTCTTGAAATATCATTCTTTACTGGACGGCAATGGAATCCTGAGATTAGGAGGTTGTCTTCAGAATTCTCTACTGAGCCTTGACGAAAAACACTATTATATTACCAAAACGAGAACACCTCTCGTATTTAATCGTCTTACAAGCACACACCCTCACACTCTATGGAGGACGATAGTTGACTTTGAGCCAAGTGTTGAGAAGACATTGGATTATCGGAGCCAAAATCCTGACCGACCAGGTAATTTTCTGTTGCGTCAAATGTTAGTGTTTTAGGGCGCGAACACCGACTGAACTTATAGGTCAGCTGCCAACTGACCGAGTCTTAGAGTCGAGAACGTTCACTTGTACCGGAGTGGACTACGCTAGCTCTCACAACTTTCGGGCTTTACCAGGACAAGGAATTAAATCCCATAAAGGATATATCTGTCTCTTCATCTGCCTCTCGACAAGAGTGATACATATGAAGGCAGTGTCTGGCTACACCTTAAATGCTTTCTTAGCCGCATTCAAACTCTTCATCTCTCGGCGAGGTGCTTGCTCGAGGCTATATAGTGACAATGAGACCACGTTCAAAGGAGCTAGCCGGAAAAGCCATCCCTTCTTTGAGGTGCTACAAGGGTAGTCACCAAAGTGGCTGAAGACCTAGCTAACAAAGAAACAACTTGGTCTTTTATTCCGCCAAATGCACCTCACTTTGGTGGCACTTGGGAAGCCGGTGTAAAATCGGTGAAACACCATCTGAGACTGTCGATAAATGCAGATTGTTGTCTGGTCTTTGAGGAAATGAGTACCGTTTTGTGTCAAATCGCAGTTTGCCTCAACTCGAGACCGCTTCACCCTAATCCAAATGACCCAACTTCGATGAATGCCATCTCGCCCAGTCATTTTCTAACTGATGGTCTTAGGACAGCTATCACATAGTCCTCGCTAGCTGATGTCGATGACCAGCATCTGACACGCTGGGCTTTGCTTTCCAAAATGCGAGATAACTTTTGGAAGAGATGGTCTCGCGAATACCTCCATTTTCTTCAACAACGTTTGAAATGGTTAGCGGAGACTAATTAGGTCAAATTGGGAGACATCGTCCTTCTCAAGGAAGAAAAGGTGCCACCAGCCAAATGGAATTTGGCACGCATCGAAGAACTACATCCTGGAAACGAGGGTATAGTCCATGTAGTAACAATTCGGACACCATAAGCCATCTATAGAAGGGGCCTGAATCAACTGGCCTTACTGCCGGTTTAGACAACGAACTTAATTTAACTGTATGTATCATCGAATTTAAATGGGAATAGCAACTATGTCAAAGTTTCTTTAATCATTTTATTTTTATTTTTGATGTGAAGCGTGACATCCACTGCAGGATGTTCAGATTGCAAATTTTAATTGACGTCCTTTTCTTCCATCAGCCAACTGGCTCATTCATTTTTGACTGCGATTGCCTGACATGTTGTTCCACCAGTTACTTGCTAATTGCGAACGAGTGTGCACGTGTTTTTCCTAGTGAACAACACTTAAATTCGCGATTAATTAAACTACCGTTTTTCTAACATTAAACCGTCAATGTAAACATTAGTGATTCAACCAAGTGCTATATAGTTATCATATTTTATTCAGGTGATGGGTTATTATTCTTACACCCCTGAATCCTATACCTCTAACTTTCTCACCACGTGCTCTCCAGCATCTTTAATAATTCTTATTCTTGTTTTATAATGTATTGTAATGTTTTATAATTGATAATATGGTTTATAGGCATAATAAAATCATACCTGCTTCTTTTAAAACTACTTCTTCAGCAGCCATAGATAGAAATGTCAGAAAAGTGACTGAACCTGAGATTCTTCGGTGATTTTCTAGTCATTTTGTACCGGTAGGGTTTGGCCCATTTTATGAACATTTTATATTTTTGCCAGCTTTTCGCGATTTGGTGCAACTATGGCTTAAAATATATAACCTGGCACCCTACAGGCATTTTATTTTAGATTGTTCGGCTAAACATGATTAATAAAATGATAAAAATCAAAAATAGAGTTATACCCAGAAACGAACCCAGAAACAAAGAACCGATTGGAAACTTTAAATTGATCTGAGATCTTAGTGAATCCGAAAACCTAATTGGCCACTTTCAAAAGCGACTGATTCACTACGATTTAAAATTTAACGTTCAATTTATTTATTGGCCGTCTATTTTACCGGATATATCTTATATTTGTTCAAGATATAAATGCGTGTGAATCTGACACTCTGGTATATAATTTGTTTCACTCACTCACAGATTTGAGATTTTTAAATTTCATATGAAATATTTATCTTTCCTTCTGCGATACTCAAGCTTTTCAAACCTATTCTTTAGGCCAAAAAGTGAAAGAAGGTATATTAGAACTTTTAAAAATATCATTTTTTTTATTTTCGGCATGCACTTCATTGCAAGTTGGCCCTATAGACGAAAAACTCCACGGCTCGGTGCTAAAGTTCTCTGGTCAAGAGTAAGCCCACTCTCAGCTTTGAGTGGCAGAGGACTGATTGCTACCTACTTGGATTTCCTAACAATCTGAATTAGATTCTGTTCAAAGTGCTTACATACTTTTCCGGCTGTGGGCAAATTTGGTTTTCGTCCAACAGGAGTGAGAAAGATGAAGACCACGTTTTGTCCCATTTTTTCCGTCTATCTCTCTCACTCTTATTGCACGAACGCCAAAATTGCCCGCAGTCGGAAAGGTATGTAACCACCTTCAAATGTTCCAAATAGAATTTTACTGATGGCGCGCAAAGTCCGTAATTTTGTTGGGATCGATTTAGATTTGGGAACATGTAACCCACTTAGATATGCTAGCTAAATTTTATTCGGTTCCTATTTGGATTTCCCAATTAAAAAGTGGTACCGTAGATTTGGGTGGGCACGAACATTTTATTTAAACTTTAGGTGCTTAAAACGTACAAGACCCAGAAATAACTATATATATATATATATATATATAT